>JAFBJT010107911.1:118065-145105 GCA_016785325.1 Chascanopsetta lugubris | reverse complement strand
TGTGGTGTGTGTGTGTGTGTGTGTGTGTGTGTGTGTGTGTGTGTGTGTGTGTGTGTGTGTGTGTGTGTGTGTCACACTGGTGAAAATATTTGGACCAGAAAGACAGGACACTCTGTGAAATGTGGGTCAGTGAATGTTTTGGTAGCAACTATGCAAGACGATACACGCAGGGCAGCAGCAGCATTAGTCTGCCCACACTATGCTTGTTTTTTAAATACACAACAACACTGACAACACATCGGTTTGTGTAGCTGTGGGAGCTCCACGACAACACACTAATGTTTAACTCCAGGGGGCCGCCGGTTATCTACTATAACTATTACCCCGCGCGAGGTGAACTCACTTCGCCGTGAGACGTAGCTAACCCCTCGGTTAACCTGTGAGGGGGCTGACCTGTGGCTATTGACCGGTGAAGGGGGCAAAAGTGGAGGGTGAAGTGAACACGGCGAGCCCGTGAAGCCAGTTGTGTTGTTTTGGTTTGAATACGACGGCTCTTTCCGACAAGCTACACCGACTACAGGAGCGAAAACCGGGGCTCTCACCAGAAACGATGAGCGCTGCTCCGACCGGAGTCCCCGACCTCCGAGCTTCTCCTCAGGCCGGACGCCGTCTTCGCCTCCGTTGTTTTCCGTTAAATGAAATGAAAATAGAAGACAGAAGGGGTCGATCCCCTTCCTCCCCTTCTTCTTCTTCTTTGTGGTTTCGCGGAGGTGGGAGCTACTTTCTGCTGCTCCTCCGCGTCGCTTATGTCCGCGGGCTTGTTGTTGAGTCGTCCGGCGGCGGCAGCATGGCTCCTCTCCCCCGGCCGTGAAAGTTTCTCCCCGGGTCGAAAATAGAAGGAAGCTGCGCTCTTCGTCTCCGGTTCCGTGAGCGAGTGTGTGTTAAATCGCAGCGACCATGGCAGAACTATGGTCGGCGTGGATGGCTGGTTGATCTGAGAGTGTGTGAGTGTGAGTCCTCGCTCTCTGCCGCCACACAGCAGCACAGTCATCTACAGGGCAGGTGGGGAAACAGCGCCCCCCAACTGTTGGAACGAGAAGCGACGCGGAGCTGGTGACTGTGGCCCCACAGCGGCTCCCACTGGAGGAAACGCTGCACTGCGCACTCCTGCTTCTTTCTTCCCGCTCTGCACCAGTGAAATAGGGCTTCAGTCTAACTTTGTGTTGATCATTTATAGTGATTAATAGAATTGAAGTAATTAGAAAGTATGAAATAACAACAACAAAATAATAACAATGACGATGACGATCATAATAAAAATGTTATTATTAATAATAGCAATTATAATGGTGATGATAATGATAATAATAACAACAACAACAACAATAATAATAATAACAGTAATAACAACATAAGACATAAGACATATTGAACATTAAATTATTCAACTGGTGTTTTCATGAAATAAAATAACCTCCTTTCTGAGCAGAACATTCACCCTCAACATTTTCTCTCGTCCTCCGTGAGCAACAATCTCTCAGGCTTACAAAACAAATCAAACATTCATTCTCTTTCTGGGGCCACGTCCAGAATCCAGGTGGGAAAAAACTCAAGCAAACAGAAAGGCTGCATACTTTCCGGCTCAGCTTTGCACAGAGGCCTTGTTGAGGTGTTCGCTTCGACTGCGTCTGCAGAGGAGGCGTCTGGCATCCAGACTGTCCAGAGCCATGTCACAGAACTGTGTTTTCACTGTTTCTCCTCCATCGTCACTTCTTATGTCATTTAGACTCATGTATGGCCAGACACAGTTTTCCCATCAAGTACAAGCCCATGCAGTTAAATCCACTTTCTTTAAATGTTCAGTTTGTGTAGTTTAGGTTAAAGGTCCATACATAGGATTTAGTTGAAATTATAGTTATAGTTGTATTGGCAGAAAGTGAATATTTACACTGCTGTTTTGAGGCTGTATAATCACTGGAAAGGAAAGATTGTCATTTTTGCAGTGTCATCAGAAGCATGTCCTCTCTATGGAGGCAGCCATGTTGAACCTATTTGTTTTTACAGAAGCCCAGACTGGACAACCTAAACACCATTGCATTTGCAGTCATTGCATTTTAATGACTGAAAGCTGTAATGACTCTTATAGTTATTTGGAAGGTAAGGGGCAAGATGTAGGGCCTACATACTGCATCATACCTCAATCCTGTTTCCCTCCCTCTCTCTGACAAGCTTTTGATCATCCTCAGGCATTCCAACCCACCTCTCTCTCTCTCTCCTCTCTCTCTCTCTCTCGCTCTCTCTCTCTCTCTCTCTCACACACACACACACACACACACACACACACACACACACACACACACACACACCTCACCTCTCTCCTCCTTGGTGTCGTCCCCTGCCCTGCATCTCATTATTTCAGTTAAAGATGTCCTGCACTCACGCGACTCTCCTCGCTCTCCTCGCTGTGCTTATCGCACTCTCATGTGAGTCTCATTCAGATTTGTTCAACTATAACAATTCATTGATCACATCTACACCAATGAATGGAAGTCATTTGTTATTAAATTTGGACCTAAAATGATGTCACTGCTTTGCTCCCTGACCCAGGGTCTCCGGAGGCCGACTCTGCAGCCGTGCCCGGCCGCACCGCTGGCACCAGAGGTCCACAAGGTAAAGAACCTCATGTCCGTTCACACTCTCTGTATCTCTGTCCTCCTCGTCATCCTCTCGTCGTGAGTTGAACGCCCTCCTGCTTCCACCTCAGCTCCACTGAGGAGGGTTTTCATGAAAGAGGCCGACGCTTCAAACTTCCTCAGGAGGCGCAGCAGACGAGGAGCAAAGTCCCAGGATGAGATTAATGGTGAGTTCACTCTGAGTTTCATTATGTGCGTGTATGAGTGTGTGGCAGGGTGGGGTGGTTGGGGTATGGTTGGCACGTGTGCATCATTACATAGCCAGTTTTCACCAGTTTTAGGTTGACTTTTATGATAATTCTAATCCTGTAATGTGTAATGTCATTTATCATGAGTTGTACAAAAACATATTACACTGTGGGATGTTTGTGCTTTTCTATCACCATAAATGTATTGGCATCTCCTTGTTAGTGTCTACAGAGGGAATCTGAATTGAAGAGGCAGTGCAGGTGTTCCTAATAAAGTGGACACTAAAGTGGGCAGCAGTCCAACACTAAATTCCACGTTTTCTTGCCAGAGTAGATGCCATCAAGTCATACTATTCAAAATAATATCAAAGAAACAATTGATGATATTCATCAAAAATAATGAAATAATGACTTATTTTCACATTTTAATATCTAATAAGAAAGTATAGAGTCCAATGTGACGTTAAAGACTAAAATGATATTGGCAATTCAATTTATTATGATATAAAAATGTAGTATTATTATTACAGTGCTTGGAATACTCACAGAGTTTGGATCCAATGCAGCTGTCTGATAAACCTGTGACATACACAACATTTGTTTTGAGCACAAGCAACATGTTCTCACAATGATCATTTATAATAGTTAATCATTAAAATAGTTTGGTCAAGCTGTAACAGATGAAATGAATGGCTCGGCTCATTCAGAGTGGTTCGGATCTTGGTGAACTGTATCAGTAAAAAGTTAATATATGAAATGTTCCCTGTAAATGTTTTTATTTGAGGGTTTTTAAGAGAAATTATAGATGAGAAACTGGGGCAAATGCCTTTTTAGGAAATGTACCTGACACTACATCATCCTGGGCCTGTGATAAATATAATTCCAGTGAAACAGGTGTTATCAGGTGGTAACTTTGTAAATGTGTGGCTCAGTCATAAAAGAGTTCAAACGTAGAAATGTTGTCATCAGACTCCAGCAGTAAAAAAAAAAAGAAAAGAAAACAGGTTCATTTGAGGTGAAGTGTTTGTGGCGTTTGGGAGCTGCTTTCAAACTGTCCCTGGTCCTGACCACAGCTCAGTGTCTGAGCTCAGCCTCCCCCTCTGCTGGAGGCTACTACAGGAGCCACAGGGCAACACGGAGCACACACACACACACACACACACACACACACACACACACACACACACACACACGCAAAAATATGCATCATGGTTCCCTTGAACTTTAACCTCAGGCATATCATTTTGCCTCATGGGGACCAGTCCTCATTAAATAATGTATTTCTAGGCCCCTTAACCAAACACATTAAAGGTGCAGTATGTAAGATTTAGGTTACTACTATCTGTCATTAGAAATCATATACTCTGACAATTCTATGAATGTGTAATCACCTAAATCTACCACTTTCTTTTAATGTCATTTTATATCAGAGGTGGGTCCTCTCTATAGGGGCCGCCATGTTTATAGAGTAGACACACTTATTAAGGTCATCTTCTGAGCTTGAATGACAACTGAGGGCCACCGAGGGCTCTCCTGCATGCTTGAAAAGTTAGGCTGAGGTGAGGTATATACAACATGCAACTACATCAATAGATGTCACCAAATCTTACACACAGCACCTTTAACTCAACCCTCGATCTCATTATGTCCCTAAACTTCAAAAGTCATAACCATCAATCCGTTCAGTGGAGGTGTTTCAGATGCGAGTACAAATGTCCTCACTCTGGTTCTCATACTGGTCCTCACAAACACCTTTACTCACACACACACATATATACACACACACACACACACACACACACACACACACACACACACACACACACACACACACACACACACACACACACACATACACACACACACACACACAAAGGGTGAGAGAGAGAGACAGAGAGAGAGACTCGCATATATCAGAATAGATATGTCAATATTTCCCTGGAAGGTTTTGTGAGAATTCACATCAGGCTGCTCAGTGTTTGACATCCTCAAGTGGTTTAAAAACTCGGTTGTGCCGAATCCCACCAGCAGAAAGGTGAGAGCACACACACACACACACACACACATACGCGCGCGGAAACTGCAATTGGCGTTGTGTAACAGGCAGTGAGTGTGATGCAGCAGCAGCAGCAAAAACAAGGAGACACTTTGCAGAGTTAAAGGAGGAACAGGATGGACACGGAGCTGAGACGGAGGGTGAGTGGGTGTGTGTTGTGTGGAATGTGCAGAGAAGGGTCAGAGACACACACACCAAGACAAACAGAGAGACAAACAAACTGTGTTCACTCTGCAGCTGCTGCTGCTGCATCACAACAACAACAACAACACAACAATGTTCTTACACAAACAAATGGGTGCATTTGTTTGTATAAGCTGTTAAAGTCAGTGGAGAAGGTCAACAAAGTCCCAACATGTACAGACTACAGTGAACAGAATCCAGGTCAAAGGTCAAAGGTCATGGCCGCACTTTAGGAAAGGTCACCACCACAAACCTTCTCCTCTTTTTTACAACGTGCCCAAACATGATCTGACGACCACTTTGAATGCCTCTGGTCTTCTCCATGTGTGCAGTGCCACTGCTCAAAGGTTACTTTAAAGGTGCACTACGCAGCGTTTTAGTCACTCTTTAATGCCATCGAGGGAAGGGGCTGTCACAAAAGGTAAACATTGAGACATTCCCTCCCTAAATTTGTGGTCTCTATCCTCAGCTATTATTTAAAGGGTCTCAGGTTGAGCTGTCCTGGTGTAACACTGATGGTATGTGTCCTGGCTCCAAAGCTAACACTAAGAGCTAAGAGCTAGCTCTGTTACAGCAGCATCACTGGCTGATTGAGAGCAGAACCGTATTTGGTACCAGGTTTTAAACATGTTTCATTCAACTCTGAAGTTGAACATTTTAACATGGGAATCCGTCGGGATTTGCTCCCTTTTGGAGCACAGCCTCAATGGCCACCCTCTGAACTGCAGCTTTTTTCCACCTCCATATTGGACTCATCTCAAGAGGCTGTGTCTCCGAATAATTTTCAAGTCTGTATTGAAACAAATATGAAACGGTTGGGAGGAGACCGATCCACAGAGACAGCAGCATGAAGCTGTCTGCCCACACACATCTCTGTGGATGAAGGTGAGAGGGTTGAAGGATGAGTCATTATCTTCTCACCATCACTCAGGAAGGAGGCTTTTGTGTCTCAGCCTTGAAAACTATCACTTGGACGATGAATCACAGTATCAACACAAATACCCTGTCTGTGAGGTTGACTGAGTCGGGCCTGAGTTATTTCTTTGAAGAATGTGCCTCAGTGATGTCATCAATGTGCCAGGGAGCCAGAGGCTCTGGCCTGCGTGGGTCTTGTTGTTATTATTCATTTTTAACTGAATTCTTCATGGATCTTAATTTAAAAGAAAGTTTAGTGACATATAGTGGTGGAGTTCCATAGTGCAGCTGAACACCCCAAACCTCACTCTGTGAATATAGGAGAAACAATATATGGAAGCTGTCAGTCATCCATACTTTCAAAAAGATAAAGGGGGCGGGGTCACAGCCTGTGTAGATGGGGCCTGCTCCTGATGTAAACATAAACGGGCCCATTCAAGGGTGATGAATACATCCTAGTTTTGATTTCAAGTTCTCTGCATCTGTAATATTATTGATCCGACTCTTCCTCCTCTGTGGCTGCAGCCGAGCAGAGGCTGGTGTTGGCCGCCGACGAGCGGAGGAGAGAGTTCCACGAGGAGAAGAGGAACGAGTTCGAGAGCTACGACGAAGAGGAGCACGACGGTGAGGGATCGCCTCACTCCTGAATTCATCCACCAAAACACAAAATGTATAAATACATATACGACTTCTGATCTTCCAGAGCAAGACGAGGGCGGCAGAGAGAGCAGCGAGCAGTGGAGAGAGTTTCACTATGATGGGATGTATCCTCCCTTCGAGTCCAACCGTCACTCCATCTGAGACACGGAGAGAGGAGAACTATACACACACACACAAGCTTCACGTCCTAACATCCTGACGGATGCTGCAGAGAGACATCACACACCACATGTTTGAACTCAGCTTGAACCCTTTGTGACCGACACTGGATTAATGTCTTCATATTCCCATTGTATAGGCTCCTTTAATATTTAGGCTGCCTGTCACACTATATACTGTGCGACAGGGATAGTGACGAGAGATCTCGCAGCGGTCTCTCAAGTTTTCATACAGTTACATTAATAATAACGAGTTCTAATATAAGAAATGTATTGATGACTACTTTGCTATTTACTCCTCTGTCAAAGAAGCAAAGACACATGCATACAAACTCCTCTTTTTTAATACACAAATCTCTACCACAATACATGAACACCGAGGGGCTTTGAACGCACCATACTATTTTTCATTTTGTTGTTGGATATAGGTGCGACATAAATAAACACTCCAAGTAAACCAAGCGGTTGAGATTTCTTCTTTTTTTTTACACATATTCACCATTTTGATGTGGTCATTCCAGAGGGTGTGGCCTTTTTTATAGCCCCGCCCATTCAAGCGAAACTCTAGGAGCTCATTTAGAGAAACATATGCCTCTCTCCTTTGTGTGAGCGAGGGAGCGCGAGTCTCTCTGCTAAATTCAACAGGCTGGTATGAAAGCACAGTGATTGAACACAGGGGAGCATACACTTCATGAGCGGAAGCAGAGCACAAATATTTTCACCACTCCACTGTACGATAAACTCACACTTCTGTAATCAGAGCTAATTGGTTTCAAGATACATCGATTTTTTTTTTAAATGCATGAAGGTGCTCTTCAGATATGTTCTTCCAAATGGGAAGTTCTAGGTGGAATAATGATGGTTTGAAAAAAACAAAACATGTACTTGATTTGTGAATGGATTAAAGGTACATTGTGTCAGATTTAGTGACACCTGGTGCAGACTGTGAGGTAGTCCTCAGTTCTACTGAAAACTCAAATGGCGTTTTAGTTGCCCATTAACATGGTCGCCTCTGTAGAGGATCATGGACACAGGAAGTGGAACTTTATGCTTTGAAGCAAGATTTTTTAAGGGAAAAAATGATCAAATAAAAAAATCAAATAAAAATAAATCAAATAACAAAAATAAACATTGAAAAAGAAGCCAAAGTACTATAAAGTGGCAAAAAGTGGTTGTTCAGCTTCTCTACTGGAACTTTCGATTAGAATCCCAATGCTGATATTGAGAGAAATACGCCGACATCAGCAGATTTGTCATTGGATTTTTCCATGTTGAAAATGACTCAGTTGTCTATTTTGGATTAATTTCGATGCCATATGTGAATGTAAAAGAACAAGAGGCCATGCTCCTGCTGTAAATATAAAGGGCTCATTCTCAGGTTATGAAAACAACTATTTACACATTCAGGTGATTATGCACTCATGACAACAACTCTTCATATTCATTTTCTGGCAATGTAACGTAAACCGTATGCATTGTACCTTTAAGGAAAATTGAAAATGTCCAATGCAAAGTCTATGGGAGTCATGTTTGCAGTATCTGTTGACCAATTAGGCCCCAACTCTAAATTCTTACATCTGTCTGATCCTCTGCAGCATTTGAGAATAAAATGGTCCTGAAAACAAACATGTAAATTTTAAGCACTTTCTTTACATTTTAACATTTTGACAAATTCCATGTGACTTCCTTGGTGCTTGTGTGTAAAAAAATAAAAGAAATAAAGGTGTCACATTGTCCTATCGCATAGCAGAGCAACCAGAGGGTTGTCAGCTCCCTCCCCTTCCTCAGCAGTGTCACATCCCTGAGAACTGCTCACAGAGAGACTATACAAGGTCGCCCTCTGGTGGCGGAGGGAGACTTCACAGTCAAGCCAATCAATCACGCAAAACTGCTGGATCGTTCAGCACCACAGCCTCTTCAGTCCAGTTTATTTTTCCTTTACATTTACACATTCTTCAAAGTGACACTCTGAGAAAAAGTAAGAAAATAAATAATCAATCATTCACTCTCCGTGACCCCTGCACATCTGTGTTTCACATCCTCCAACCTGAAAGCAAAGTGACTGACGCACGCCGTCCAAAGGTCGCGACCCCGTGAGCGTTCAAAAACCAGGAGAAGTTCAGAGTGCACATGGTGTCAGTATGAATTCACTACGGCTCGAAGCGAGTGTTTCACCAGTCACTCTGCTCCACAGTGGGTGGAGGCAGGATATTTACACAAGCCGGACGGAGGAGGCCACGGCAGCTTCAGTAAAGAGTTTCCCTTCAGCGTGGCTCCGCCCACACCAGCAGCCATGATGCGGGCTCCTCTCAATAACATCCTCTTGCGTAGCCCGTCCCCCTCTGTGCTTCCTGGTGTAGTGACAGTTGGGGACAGCGAGGCTCACAGGCGTGGAAAATAAAGCCGAGTTGTGGCTCCCGAAATCCTTCCCGTGGGTCGGCAGAAAACGGGCGGGAGGTCGCGGGATGAGCAAACTGGGCGACCGATCAAAGCGCGAGGCCGAGGACAGTTTAGATCCCGTCTCAGAGCTCCGTGGTCTCCCAGCTCACCTCCCGCGGAACCTGGCGTCATTTAGTCCCAGTGTGGATGACGGTGACAGTGGTGGGGCGGGGCCTCGGCGGCTCCGCCACCATGGCCGGCGCCGGTGGTGGCGGCGGCTCCTCCTGCACGGTGGAGGGGATGTCAGAGTCCTGATTGTACACTTTGACAGCAGAGGACAGAGGAGTGATTGGACCTGAGGATGTGGAACATAAGGAAGGAGTCAGTGGCAGAATATCAAGTTAAAGGTGTAGTGTGTGAGATTCTGGTCATTTTTGTCACTTCTAAAAATATTACAAAACAATTACATACTGACATTTTCATGAATTTATAATGACATGAATATTTTACCCTAAAATGAACACATTAATGTATATTACATGAGGAGTGGGTCCTCTCTATGGAGGCCGCCATGTTTTTACAGTTGTAAAAGTGGACGTACTAAATATCTTTTGAATTATAAAGACACCTGAACCCTACCATAGGTTCTCCTGCATGATCAGAAGGGTGAGGGTGAGGTGATGGATACAACATGCAACTTCACCTCTAGAGGTCACCAAATCTTACACACTGCACCTTTAAAATATCTTGTCATTTTCTATATTTTAAAAGGTAGAGTATGATGGATTTTTTAGAGTTTGTGATACGATACTCATTTGAAATATCAGTTTATGAGCCTGACCAAGTGTGAATAAATGAGTATTAGTGTCCAATGAACGACCCGATCACTCACAATCCTTCTGGGACGGAGGGGCACAGTCCACAGACTGGCTCTTGGCTGGAGCTCGGCAATGGGCGTTGGACGCGGAGCTGCTGCCGGAGACGCTGCTGCCGAAGCTGGTTCCCAGCTGCAGACGCCTCATGTGACGAATCACAGCCGTGGCGTTAAAGGCTTGCTGTGAGGAGAGGGGCGGAGAGTCAGCGTCTGTTTGGTGCATTCGGATGAAACCAAAGATGAATCATACATCGTCTACTCACCCTCCATTTGCTTTTGGCAAAGTTTTTGCGCATCTGTCGGCTGACGGATTCATGGATGTTCTTGCAGAGAGCTGTGCCTCCAGCAATCCTGAAAGTTACAGTCATGTCCCTTTAGATCAGGGGAGTCCAACATGCGGCCCGCAGGCCGGGGGGTCAAGTGAGTTTGACCTCAGCAGCCTTTAATGACGGGCCGCGACCCAAAATTAATGGAGCAGTTTGAACCTGAGACAGTACAGAATATGCCAAATAAAAAAACAAGTGTCACGATAAATAAAAACGACCAGCAGGTGGCGATGCTAGAGAGGGAAATATTCCCTTTTACACTCAGCTGCATTTGAATGTAGTCGGTTATGTGTTTCAAGGTCAATTAGCATATGAAGACAAACTGTTTTCTTCAATCTGAGAAATGGTGGGTGTCTTTTAGCATTACAGGGCATCACTGCCACCTACTGTTAGGGAGTGTGAAAAGACAGCAATCCCCTTTTTTTCTTAGTCAAAGGTTTTATGGCCGCTGGAAATGGGTCAGAGATCCACTTTTGGGTCGCGACCTGCCACTGGACAGTCAGTGCTTTCGATCATGCAAAGAACATTTCACACATACAGGCATGGCACCGCATGAATGATTTACCCTTGCATCCATGATCCCCTTGAGAATCTGTCCCTGTGCGCTTTCCCCGTTTGCTCCCGAAGTTTTATCTTCACCTGACGGATGAAGCCGTGTGTTCCCACAGCTCCGCCTCACTTCCTGTCCCATACATCATCATTTCTCCATGTTTCTCTCCGTTATGTAACTTGTTACATGTGTCAGAGATCACATATAGGCATCGGAGGGGCCACCTGTCCGGCACCCGAAAGGCCCATTACTGCCAAACAGGTGTATTCACATCGGCCGCGAGACAGCGGCCGCCGCCGCCGCTCGTTACCTCCACCTCAGGCCTAGAAACACATCATAACTGTTCATTAAAGCTTCCAAATTCTTCAGGGATCCTTCAGGACACCGGCCGCTAATCGGTAGCCGTTTATTCAGCAGATTTCTCCCTCGAAGGCTGGCTGGTGATGGCGAGGCGGCGAGCTCGCAGCTCAGCGCCATGGCGAAAGATGACTGTGGGAGGACACGATCTCTATGACGAATAAGTAAGCCTGTCTCTCTGCGTCACACTGCCGTTTCATTGCTACGGAGACACACGTGGTCCCCTGTGCTTATCTGGGCGGGGCTGAGTGGGTGGCGGTGAGACACTCACCAGGGATGCTCAAGGCCCTGGTCACATGTGAACCTCTTCTCCGGGTCCTTCTCCATGAGGCAGCTGATGAAGTCTTTGGCTGTGAATGGAACCGAGAGGGTGAAAAGCACATCCTGCTGAGAACATGGCACATGCAAGGCTTTTCTTTTTTTTCCATTCTATATCAGGGGTCCTATAGTTCATAGTTAAAGGTGTATTTGGTGAATTTGCATTGTGCAGCTGAATACCCCTCACTACCACCCCCCCTTCTAAGTATGAAGGAGAACCTATGGTAACTTCTGGGCTACAGTGAAAACATGGTGGTGGCCTCCACAGACAGGACCCATTCCTGGTGTAAATATAAAGGGCTCATTCTTAGATAATGAAAACAATTTGTATATTTACCTAGACGTTCATCAGCATTAACATTCATTCCATGTTTTTCCAGAAGTGGATCAATAATCTAAATAGCTTTAGAGGCACCTGTCTGTCGTGCAGATGGTAAATCATTGTGACTTTAAAGTGTTTGTAAATATGATGATATGATGATGATGTTGATTATTGCATTGTGATCTTGTTTATATTATGTGGATGTGTGTATGTATGTTTATATATCTAATTAATACAGTACATGTCTATAAGTATATATATATCACATACCGTATATGTGTGTGTGTGTGTGTATAGACATGACTCATTTATTACAATCATCATGACTAATGTTTAGTTTTATTCTATTCTCTTATTATAACTTAAACTGGAGCCAGGTAACAGCACTGAGCCTGTGAATAACTGAATTCAGAGGAGTAACAGAACGTGTTCTTGGCTCTAACAGAACTGGGTAGCTCACCAGAGTCTGATATGTCGTCCCAGTACGGGGCATCAAACTCGTAGTCGGCCTTGAGGATCTGCTCAAAGAGCTTGGAGTCGTTCTCGTCGTAGAAAGGAGGGTAACCACAGAGCCTGCAGACAGGAAGATGGACCGTTACACAACAACAACAACAACAACAACAACAACAACAACGACAGTCTATGTGAGCACTCTCCTCCAGCTGGTGTTGGAAACTTTAACCCAAATCTAAAAGGATTTGCTGGGACTCTAATCTCATTCACAGGCGGTTGGATTTTTTTCATATAGCATGCAACAGGAGACGGCTGAGAGGGATTAGAGGGACGACATGAAGACTATGAGGACAAATACTCTATTTTCATATCGTATGGAGAGAGACAGGACAGAGACTACAGACATGCCACAGCTTTTATTCTGGATATCTCACATGAGCTTCTGAATAGGACATAGAATCAATTATTCCACAACAACTGTTGGACAGATGAATATCTTCTTTCTCTTTAAAAATAATTCTATGGAGGTTTTAAATTGAGCATCATTAAGGGGCATGGCCTCTTGAGTGACACCTGGGCCGACCTTCTGTGGATACTGCCACAGCACCACGGACCTTCCTCAGCTCTAACTGTGCTCTGCCTCTTTGCCCATTTTTGGATGAACCAGGAAGTAGGAGGAGTTAGGTTAGGCATCGGCAAGATGGCAACAAGTTAATTTTTCTGAATATCTTATTAAGAATAAGGTTTGCCTGGTGGTTTCTGCTCTGATTTGCAGTTTCCTGTTTAATAATAAAATCAAACCCACATTACGCAATATACAGGAAATTGGTATGTATCCTTTTGACTCGATGACTCACAGAATATAAGCGATGACTCCAATGGACCAGCAATCCACAGCTTTGCTGTACGGCTTCTGGGCCAAAACCTCAGGAGCTGCAACAATGAAACACAGGCAGAAACACTGACGTTCACGTAGGGAGCAGCGACAACGCATTGTTTGTTACGACTCGGTCTGTGAGCCTGGAGGAGTGTGTGAATGCCTGATGGTTTGCCCGCGGCAGATGGCAGAGGTTAACCTGCAGCCGCTTGGACCGAGTCGTGTTTAGCCAACGAGAGCAGCTAATGATGAGCTGGGAGCTGGAAGCTGGGAGCGTGTCCTCACCCACGTATCCCGGCGTCCCGCAGGCGGTGGCCATCACGTCACCCGTCCCCTCCATCTTGGACAGGCCGAAGTCGCTGATCATGATCTTTGACTCATCGTGAGGACTGAAGTACAGAAGGTTCTCGGGCTGGAGACAAACAAAAGCCAAAAAAACAATGTCTACAATAACAACAACAACAACAACAACTCCAGAGTTCTGGGTGAGAAGCGGTGAATATGAAACGCAGTAGTTTGTACCTTCAGGTCTCGGTGCACGATGCCCATAGAGTGCAGGTAGTTGACTGCGTCCAGAACCTGGCGGATGAGCCGACTGGCATCCATCTCGGTGTAAAAGCCCTTTTCCACGATGCGATCGAACAGCTCGCCTCCAGACACGCTGTCAGCAGAGGTCAGGGTTGTTTTATGAACACAAATACAGACAGTCCTTTTTCTTTCTCTTTGCCCATTTTTGGATGAACCAAGAAGTAGGAGGAGTTAGACATCGGCAAAATGGCCGACAAGTGAACCGCCCACTTTAAGCCCTCTGCAGAAACCTCTGTGTGACATCATGGACGCTGCGTCCATCTTCACAATTTATTATCAAAACAAATTCTAGTGGCATTAAATATGACTGAGCCTATTATGGCAACATCCTGTTCTACTCTATACTTTGAAATGTATTCAGACTACTTCTTACTATTCAGCCATGAAATCAATCATTTCATTCCTATGTTTGTGGGACACCACAGTTCATCCACAAAGCCTCTTTCTAAAACACCAAACACGCCGTCACATGCACACTGGCCCAGGGAGACAAAGAGCTGACCCGTGCAAACAAAGCAGGGCACCTCTGCACTTACAGCTGCATGATGAGGTACAGGTGGTTGGAGCTCTCGTAGATGTCCTCCAGAGCCACAATGTTCTCGTGCTTTATCCTGCAGGAGGAGGAGGAGAGAGAGAGAGAGAGAGAACAATGAATCACCTTGCTTTCCAGCTCTGCATTTGCATGTGTTGTCACGCTTGTGAAGAATTAACCCCATGAGGCCTAAAATCCACCTGGAGGGGGAAATCTTTAGAAAGTGATGGAGAGCAGGGGAGGAAGGTGAGGAAGAGGTGAGGGGAGAGGGGGGGGGGATTAATCAGTGAGTCATGAAACGGCAACCCCCATCTGCAGGGGCACCTGAAGGAGAGAGCACAGGCTGGATCATGATATTCACCGTCTGTGTCCAGGCAACCAGCTGCCGTGAGAAAAATGAATAAAAAGATAAAGGCAAGGAGACATGCAGATGACAGAGTGTGTTCAGGTGGCTGGAGAGGAAAAGGTTAGTGGGAGAGGAGGTGGGAGGTTGCACTCTCCAAAAAAAAGGTTGGAGGTTTCAGGATGTTACAGCTCTAAGAGCAGCGCAAGGAGAGGGAGGGAACGCGAGGAACGACAAATCAGGGACAGAGAGTGAGGTAGAGAGAGAGAGAGAGAGAGAGAGAGAGAGAGAGAGAGAGAGAGAGGAAGAAGTCAGAGGATAGCAACTGTAGCCAGGCAACTACACCCGACGACCGCTGCTTAAGGAGTGACGGATAACTCAGCTTCTCTGTGGAATTAACCCTCCAACCCTGGAGGAGGACACAGAGTCACCTGGTGACATGTACGTGTACGAGTGTGTGTGTGTGTGTGTGCGTGTGTGAGCCAAAAAGGTGACTGGTAAATATATTGAGGCTACATCCACATTGGGTTTGGTTAAAATGTGATCCGTGTCCACTCCAGCATTTCATTTTCAAACCTCACTCCATAATAATTTGTGTGAAAACCACAGGACCTTTAATGTAAAGTGGAGATACACATTACTCAATAAACTATAAGTATGAGGTCATTGACTATCTAACATATTTAATTTGAATATAAACTTACGGAAGTGGAAAAACTTGCAGTTCACAGAGTGGCCACTTGAGGGTGTTGCCAAAAACGAGTCAATCCCCATTGACTCCCATGTTAAAATGGTTAACTTTAGAGGAGAATCAAACATGTTTCATAAAGCCTGGTACAAACTGGTTTGTACCAGTGGTCTCTATCCCTCTTACTTCGATTCTATAGAGGTTTGAAATCATGCATAATTAAGGGGCGTGGCCTCTTGAGTGTCACCTGGGCTGACCTAGCAAGTTCTGTGGATGGTGTGATGGCCCCCGCCTTTTTTGTCCATGTTTGGATGAACCGCGAAGTAGGAGGAGTCAGAACCGCCGGCTACGAGCCTCATAATCACTCTGCGGGAACCTATGGGTGACGTCACCATCACGCTGTCACCGTGCTGCATGGTGCTGTTGTGACTCCCTACATCCTGGTCATCGGCATCGGCACAACATGACGTCAGAGCAGAGGCAGCGGTGACTCATCGATGTAAACACCCAAAGGAAAAACTACTAATAACAGGTTCATCTATCTAAAACGATTCTGCTTCAGGCAGCTGATGTGAGAGGGAGTGGGAGTTCACACTAGAATCCACAGCACTAGATTTCAGTATGTGGTCATATGGATGTCGCCTGAGTGACGAGCACACCTCACTCGTCCTAACTCAGAGAGCAGATAACCCCTCCCCCTCCCCTGGGGATGCACACAGCTGTGGTGACCCTCTCTAAAAGTGTTGTTCCTCTCCAGTCAAACTCCCCCCGCAGGCTCGGTCAGGCCACACCTACTTCCTCAGCACGGCGATTTCATTTTCGATGCTCATCTCCTTCCCCTTCAGCGCCTTCTTGGGGATGCATTTGATCGCCACCATCTTTCCCGTGGCCTTCTCCCGAGCCATCACCACCTCGGAGAACGCACCCCTGCAGGAGAGAGGGGGGGAGGGAGGGGGGGGGGGCGAGAGGAGACAAATCAGTCCTCCTCCAATATTGACATAGAAACCTATGGTCAGTGAGCACATACGGGCCACGCACAGGCAGACGAGCCAGAGTACACAAACAGCATATTGTGAATATTTACAGAGAACTGGCAAAAAAAAAAGGTCCCCGGCTAAAGCCAACAACCTTCTGCGCTGGCTTACGCTGGGCTCGGGAAAGCATGGCAAACACTTTTAAAACACCCATTTAGATGAGCAGATAGCGTGTCCTCCTCCACCATCTGTCCTCACACACACACATACACACACACGCACACACACACACGAGAGGCCTTTCAAAACAAATACTGAATTAAGGGAATATTTGCTCAGGCAATCTGGATCTGTTGCTATGATACCATACTTAGTCCACCTTAAATCTTGCTGGACATGGAGCATGATTGCCCCCTCCCCAACCCCGCTTCTCCTTGTTCTCCTCCCACCTGCTCGGGATGGTTTGATGTGAAGATCTTAAAAGAGGATTGATGATGTGATTTAGTTGGTGGGGGGGGGGGGGTCATGGTCAGAGGAAGATCATATGATCCAACAGACTCAACTAATCCCTGATTATTGCTGACGAACTGAAGGCTGAGCAAAGCAAAATTACAAAATAAATTCATTACAAGTTTACAGAAAAATGAATGCATAAAGTAACTGACGAGAAGAACTAATGTCATGTAAACAATTAAAGCAAAATCTAGGCCTGCATTTCATTCGTACAATTCTACACACATGTATAGTATACATCTATTAATCAATCTAAACATATCCATTTCATTCATTAAACATATATTTAATATACAGATTCATTATGAATAATTAAACATACAGTTGAATTTAAAGTTCCGTTCAAGGGGGTGGGTGCAAATTCTCTGACATACCATAACATAATAGTTACTTTCCCATAATGCTGGAACTTGATTACTGAATGAGCTACTTTTTGAATGAAGTGAATCGTAACTTTTTTTAAAGGAACACGTTTGTGTCATGTCCATACGATCTTGAATGAGAACCCACGACAAACTGCAGACAGGCTGTCGCCTGCGAGCATCAACAGTTTGCTGCAGCATCATCAGTTGGACCAAACTCAAAGAGGAGAGACACCTGAAGTGATTGACCGACATCAAACAGGTCCATTATGTGCTCCAGTGTCATCAGCTCCTCCCCACGGGATCCAAACTCAGCGCCTCTTGCTTCGCTAAGTCCCACCGTGGCCGTCAAATCCACGCTAATCCCTCCCTGCACCATCACACGACACTGGAGGGGCGGGGGGTGTTACTCACAACCACAGAGCGTGCACCTCACAGAGCGTACACGTCACAGAGCTCGGCCTCAGGTTGGACGAGGTAGGAGATGCACAAGTAAACAAAAGGGAGAGGTGAGGGGGGGCCTGGAGCAAACGCCCTTCTGACTCTGACCTCGCTCTGACATTTGGGATGATATATAAAGTCAAGGGCTTCTGGGGCGGGGGGGCGCACTGCTCTCTGGCTTGTTAGATTACACACACACACACACACATGCACGCTCTCATGCACGTCCCCACTGCAGCTGCTGCCGTGAGGACAATGAGCATCATTTCTATTCAGCCCCCGTCACCGAGTCCTGCAGGCGTGGAGCAAAATTCCTCCACCTGCACGTTGAGCTCTGTTGCATGTGTGGTGTTCCAGAGCATAGTCTCTGCTACAGAGAACACACACACACACACACACACACAGGAAACCTGTAAGCAAACAGAGGGGCTGGCGGTTTGAGCAGCATTTCTGTCATGTTCTGGAGCAGCCACATCACTTCCTGTGAATGACAACATGACAGAACCCGAGTGTGTGACTTCCCGCGCCTCTGTCGCAGCACCGCGCTCTTTCTGAGCCTTCCATCCAATAATTTACAATTCACAGAAGAGGAGGGAGGTGCGATGTCGACTGGAGATGTGCATATGGTGACGACGACGCCCACACACACATATACACGCACACACGCGCGCGCACACACAGGCAGTATCTGCACATACATGCACACAAAACAGCCTGATTACACATCCACCCCATCACACTTGGCTCCACCTCTGAAACCATCAGTCAGTCAAAGGCAAATAAATTCATCAGCAACTGTTTCAATCAATGATTAATCCTCTTCAGGCCAAGATGCTGAGCGTTTGCTGCTTCCAGCATTTTGTCATGTATCTTAAATGAACATCACGTTCATTTACATTCATTATTCAACAATAAGATCAATAGTCAGTTGATGTGCGACATAACAGAACTCTCCACAGGGGGCGTGTGTTTGTTTGTTTGTTTGTGAATGATATTGTGCAACAACCCCTTAATTCATTCCAATGAAACTTCTTGACAGAAGGAGAGAATTTACATGAGGGAGGAGCTCATCCAAATTGATGATCAGCATGATCAGACGGGTGAGGTGATGGATACAACATGCAACTTCACCTCTAGATATCACCAAATCTTACACACTGCACCTTTAACATTGCTAGATTACTACGACTACTATGTGATAAACGGCGCCGTCTCATTGGTTGCACCTCTTGCACGCACAGAGCGCCCAGACAACCCATTAAAGGACAGTGTTGGACACTGTTTCATAGAGGATCTGTTGGGCCTGGAATAAAACAAACAGCCGAGTCCTGCAAACACGCTGACAAACAGGATACAGAAGGTGACGCCGTGACCTTTCTGGCAGAGGCGCCGGCCCGTGTGACCTCTAGATCCACGGCTTCATCCCCCACAGTAATCCCTGATGTGATGTGGTGCGCCGCTAAGTGATGATGAGAGGAAGCTCCACCTGATCTGAAGTACACCTCCTCCTCTCGTGCTACATGTCTCAAGAGTCACGGGCAATAACAACAACAACAACAACAACAACAACAATAATGATATGAAAGTAATGATAGTAGTATAGAAATTATGATGAATAACAATCATGGTAATAATCATCATTCTAATATCTGGGGGACTGATTTCTTCCATTGAGCCTCCCAATGAGCTGCATGTGACATCAGCACATTTGTGTGTGTCTTGTGTGTGTGTGTGTGTGTGTGTATGGGGGGGGGGGGGGGGGTGTGTGGGGGGGGGGGGGGGGGGGGGGGGGGGGGGGGGGGCTGACTCATGTCAAATGTGAACATGGGCTGATGTGTGAGGAAAAAACGGTGCACATGGAAAAGTGCAGAAGGTCATTTCTATTCATTATCCAGAAAACGACACTAACTACTGAAATAGGAGGGTGCTCGGAGAGGGGGTGGGGGTGGGGGGGTGCATGTCTGCAGTGACTGATTCTGCCCTTTTGACTTTCAGCGGCGGGGCCTGTGTTGTGCTGCTGAGTAATCACTCTGAATCGTCTTGTGTAAACTGCATTACAGCGGCTGGTTATACAAGGTATGGAGAGGAGGGGGAGTGGGGCACCTGGCATCCAGGTGGCGCCGCTGCCACCATTCATACTGGAATATATGATTTGATCTGAGGCATCAAAAATAATGGAAAGTCAGATTTTACATAACAAGGATGAGAAATCAGTTTTTTATACATGTGGCGTAAAATATGACTTCTGCACTGAGATTCTTCACATTTGGAAATAACAGTTGTACTGGCTGCAGATAGAATCACATACGACTCTTATTTTGAAAACCCTGCATCGATCCGTCTGCCAAGCAGACGGATCGATGCACTGTCACAGTTAGTAAGTTCACTTCACCATTATTCTCTCCGGCACCATCTTGGATATGCTAATTAGAACACTACCCCTACAGGTCTAATTAAATAAAAATGTATATTCTTTACTTATTTTTATTTGGGATTTTTGACAAACATATATGACAGTAAAATTTTAACCATTCATATATATGTATATAGAGAGAAATGATAACAGTAATAAGTAAATAACTGAATAATAGTACAGTAAATTAATTAAAAAATAAATGAAAAATCATTTTAAAAAAGTGAAGAAAGGAAAAAAACAAATAAATAAATAAATGAAATAACAAAGAAGAAGAGGTGTCACGTTTGTCATCATTCATTTGTTTTGTCAAAGTTAGTTTATAAATGGTTGCCAATGTGTATAGAATTGATAGCTATTGTTATTGGATTCATTCTTTTATTTGAAGTTTTATTTTGACTATAATTGCACCTGGTTTCCAAATATCAGCCACATGTATCTGTACGACTCTGACAGTCCCAGCAGCTGAGGCTGAAAACCATCAACCGCCTACACGCACACACACACACACACACACACACGCACACACGCACACACACACACACACACAGACCTGTGGCCTCTCTCCAGGACTGTGCACTTTGTGCTCAGCTCTTACACACACAGCGATGATGGTCTGTTTACAGGCGGGTCAAAGCCAGGAGACAATAAATCAAGACAATAAATCCAATAAAATGAAAAAATACTTTTCCCAGAAAGCTACTTGGCAGGAAGCGATGTGGAGGCTGCTGAATATTATTATTATCATTATTATTATTATAATGAGGGTGATGACTGGTTCCAGTGATTTGATACAGGACAGTGTAGAGCACTTCAACACTCTGAGTGAAGCCAATTTCTCTCTGTGGGCAATCACACGCAGAGGAGCATGAATACAAATGGAACCTCAGGAAATGATCAAACACACACGCACACACACACATCATCATCATCTTGGCGAATTATTCGACTTCCCAGCATTACACTCCTGTTCTCCCACAGTGAGACATCCTCTTGAAAATGGGTGCAACCAAGGACGTCCACCATCCTTGTTGCCTAGCTGCCATTTTCACCCCCTTCCCCCCCCCCCCCACACACACACACACACCACCACCACCACCACCACCATCTTGTCAACATAACAAGATGCGTTTTCAGAGGATGAGCATTGCACAGAGGCGGCGGCAGCAGAGGTGAATGTGACGACGCTGGTTTAATATATGACTTCATTTGGACTTTTCATTCATTCAAGTCCAGACTGAGAGAGAAATCTTCCTCTGTGCACGACCCGAGGCCTCGGGGGTTAAAAAGGAAATGAATGAGAGAGCTGCCACTCCACTATGTTTGGCTTCGTGGTGACAGATGACAACTTTGGCAGTTTAATCTAAAAAAAAAAGCAGGATTCTGGAAATACATGCGAAAGCACTTCGAAAGGATGAAAGCTGAGAGATCTGTGTGCTGCTTTTAAGCCTGGACGTTTTTATGACATTACTCACTGCGACTCATTTATTTTTATCACTGACAAGGAGTTTGACCCACAACACATTTTCAGGCAGATATTAACATCAAAACCATTTGATCCAAATCAGGGGATATTATTCTTTCACACTGCATGAAGGTCCAATGGGTACGTTTTCGGGATCTATTAGCAAACAAGCACTGTGAAACCATCAGAGAGGTTTTTATTATGAGTATAGGACTTATTGTCTTGATGAGCCGTTATGAAGTAGAGTGTGTAGGATTTAGGGACATCTAGTGGTAGAAGTGGCATGCTGCACAAACATAGCGGTACAACATGGCGCCCACTGTAGGGAGGGTCATCAAGGACTCATTCTGAGGTAATAGACAAAAATGGTTCTTGTATTTAGATGAGTTGCAATGTAATCACTTTTCATTTATGTATTCATGTCTTTTTTATTCATGTAGTTATCTAATTATTCACTTATTTGTATTGATCTAAATTAGATACATAAATCAAAATATTCAAATATGCATGTATACACACACGTATAGTAAATACAAACATACACATATACACACATACGTTTCACTGAAATCTTACACACTGACCCTCTGAAACAAAGGCTGAACAAATGGAAAAAGCTTGATCGGCTGAATGCATTTGAATATGAATCAATAACAATTACATCAAATGGAACAAGTTGAACTAATTACATCGTAATCATCAATCAGGCTCTATCATGGGATAAACAGGCACCACAGTGTGTGTGTGTGTGTGTGTGTGTGTGTGTGTGTGTGTGTGTGTGTGTGTGTGTGTGTGTGTGTGTGTGCGTGTGTGTGTGATATCCCTGTAGCATGCTGCACCTCCACAGCTCTGTGCCCACTGGGACACGTGAAGGTGATCAGGGTCAGGTTACTTAATTTGCTTCTGCAGAGTATCAGCAGCTTACGTGTCTGAAATTAGCCGCGGGGCTGGCGGCGCTGAGGAGGGACGGCCGGCTTCGCGGGCTTAGATCTCATTAGCTTACAACATCTCGGGCGAGTATGGAACACATCGCAACAGACTGTGGCTCCGTGAAGCATGGGTGACAGCGAGCGCTGCGGGCCCGCCTCTGAAAACACCTCCTGTTGTATCGTCACTCATACCAGAGTCCTCTCTCTCTCTCTCTCTCTCACCAAACATGAACACATACATCACAGTTATGACATTTATTTGAACAGCAACCTGAAGAATCGTACGCCACAAAATCCTCTCAGCTAAAATATGGAAAGCAGATGCTTAAGTGATAATCGGGGGAAACGATGAAAGCAGATGTATGACTTAAAGGTTAAGTGCGTGTGATTTAGCTGAAATTATTTAAATGTCTTTTGTCAGAAATGGCACATAAAATTATAAAAAAAGCATATCATCACCTGGATTGCCCTTGAATGAGTTGTTTACTATATCTACATGAGGGGCAGTGTTGCACCGGCATGTGTTTACAGTGGCCTAGAATGGACAAAACAAACTACATTTGACTTTTAATGATGACCGAAGTGTAACATGGGTTTTTCTATACAGCTTTGGAGGGAGAGCTAAGGTGAGAGGTATAAAAAACCCACTGTCACTAAATCCCACGCACTGCACCTTTAATGCATCAATAAATAAGAGCAGTAACAAGAGCCGTTCATTGTAATGAGTGAAACTGCTGCAGTGAGGCTGATGAGCACGGCGCCGGAGCTGATATGTAATATACTGCGACGTCAGAGCACATTACCACGGCCTGGTGACCAATTCACCAGCGGGGCAGGAGCCGGCGATTCCTTTTTGTGGCTGGTCCAGGTCCGGATGACCTGTGGGCTCATCTCATCTCCAGGTGAATGAGCGGAGCGGCAGAGAGGTGATTGGTCTCTTGCCGGGTGCTCTCTGCTCTGATTGGTGGCAGACAGACACAGAGGCAAAGTTGAAATACTGCTGCTCCCACTTCACTGAAGTTCACACAACGACCGGGAGCAAAGGTTCGATCCACCGGCTTCTTTGTTCACTTGCGTACGCATGACTAAGACAATTACCCGCAGGTGACAACAGAATGCTCGCACGTGATTGGTCGGTTGCTAGAATCAGATCATAGAGACTAAACGTAGAGTCTGTGATTGGTTTCGGATGGGATTTTCATCTCGTTAGTTTAAAGCTTTCACATCAAGATACCTTGAACCTAGACTGGTTAAAGTATTATATAAATAAAGTTGGATTGGATTGTTGTATTTATAAAGTGTAGCCTGCTCTTGCTAGCTTTCTCTCGAACGACAGACGCAAAAAAACCAAAGACACAATGGAGTCGAAGTATGAACGGGAGCAGAATGAAACTGAAGTCGAGTGCCATCTGGGCCAACGTTGGCACGATGGGCGAGCCCGGCTCTACCTGTGCTCCGCCCCTTTGTTTTTGGATGAGCCAGGAAGCAGGAGGAGCTAGGCATTGGCGAGATTGGGCCAAGGAGTGAACGTCCCACTGCAAGCCCCGTCGGCACTCTGCACAAACCCGTGGTGACGTCCCGGAGGCTGCCTCCATCTTTATCATGCTTGAGGCGTCCACAGTAAATGAAAACATGAGGAAGAAGAGGAGGAGGAGGATAATCTACGTCTCTTCCTCTTCCTCCCCCTCCTCCTCCTCCTCCTCCACTTCTAATCCCCAGGTAAAGCTGCCGACTCGGTGCTGGGTGACCTGTCGTGAGCGGCGGTGCACAGCCACCGGGCTCTCCCCCGATTAACACGCGCAGGAACTGGTAAACGGGACTTAGTTCAAGTCAATCAGGATGAGAACTCGCCGTGCGAGAGCCGAGCGGACACACAGCGCCTAGCCGAGATGTAGCGCCGTGCTGCGTCGTGGGCGAGGGATGCGTGTTCCTGCAACCTGGCCATTGTGTGTGGACACAGCGAGCGAGGATGATTCACCGCTGTTATTCACAGGCTCCTCACACAGAAACCAAAGCCTTGGGGAAATCAGACAAGCCTCCAGGTAGAAACCGGACTTTTAGCGGGAAGGGCCCCGAATGTGGAGTGCACTTCATGAATCAGTCATCTGCAGCTGGGGTTTGATTTTTTACATTTTTTTATGATGCCACTGCCGCTCAGAGTTTCACGTTATTACCAAAACACACACCATGAGGCTGTTCGGCTCTTGATGAAATACCTCCGTCCTTGGGTTTGCGGCAATCTCAGTGACCGGAGGCCATTTTTGGCTCGGGGCTCTGAGGCCCATTTGAAAAAAAACTGGAAAAACATATTTCCCATGGGAGACGCGGGCCTCCCCCTAAATCCCCGGCAACACAAACATGACCACATCAAATGACTCTCCGTCGAGGAGGGGGGAGGAGTGACATGTCTTCAGGGGGACAAATACCACAGGGAGGAAAAATGAGAAATACACAATCAATGTGTGAGATCCATCAAGTCTGACGGCCTAAGAGCTCCGGCAAACACAGAGCAGGGGCTCGGCCGTGGAGGGAGATACTGGGGGTGTGGGTTGACAGCTTCTCGTCACAAACCACGGTATCGTCACGCTATACGTCTCTTGTTTCCTAGCAACATCAGACTTTGAGCACAACAAGGACAATGGAGGACAAGGGCAGCGCTTTGGAGCACTCCTACTTCCTGGTTCATCCCAAAACAAAAAAAGGCTGAATAGGCGGAGCACAGGTGGAGCCGGGTTGGTGGTCGCGCATGGCGCTGTCGCAGCAGCCACAGAACATGCCGGGTCGGGCCCAGGTGTCACTCAAGAGGCCCCGCCCTGATTTACGCAAAATTCCAAACCTCCCGTACAGTTGTCATGGGAACCAGTGTGACTGATTGAGACCAAAAGAGAATATGGTAGCAGGCTTTAAACGGGTTTCAATCACCTCTGAAGTGGAACCATTTTAATATGGGAATCTATGGGGGATGGACTCGCTTTTTGGAGCCAGCCTCAAGTGGCCACCCTGGGAACTGCAGGTCTCTCCACTTCCGTACTGGGACTCCTCCGTCAGCCCCAGAGGTTGTGGCATGTTAGAGCCTCATAGACGTGATGTGACCCGTCGAACCTGATCTATACTGAATCAGAAGTGAGCAGTGTGAATGGTAACGTGGATGTTTGACTCAATCCTGAGAGACCGGCGAGCGCAGCAGCTTCTCCGTCTCTGCTCAATTCGAACGGAAAGGACGGAACAGTGGGACGCAGTTTGAGATCATTCACCCAACTCCTCCGACTTCCTCTGTGGTAAAAGGGGCAAGACAACCAAAACAAACTCAAGGATCCACTTCCTCTCTGGGTCCTGGGCAGGAGAACAGATTCTGCCCAGGGGATCCACCAAAACTATCAGAGGTGGAGACACAGACCAGGACCCGTGGACCGGTGGACACCACCGGCCCTGTATGCTCACACCAGGAGCAGGTCCTCTCTGTGGAGGCGGCCATGATGGACGGCCATGTTTCCATAGCAGCCCAGAGCAAATGAAGAGGAGAAGCAACTTTAACGATAACTGACGGTTAACACAGGTTCCCCAACACTATTGGAAGGGAAGGTCGAAGAGAAGACTCTGCCACTAGGGGTTCGTAGACCCGACACATGGTACCTTTAAAATGCTGAGTATTCAAATAATGTCAGATACATGTTGGAAGTTATTTCACAGGTTGATTCAAAGCATTCAAAGAGCAATTAAGGCCTTAATTTCAAACTAATTAATTCAGGGTCTGGCAATGTGACTGAGGGAAAACTTGAAGTTTGAAGGAGGCCTGAGTCTCAGCCATACCTGTGTGTGTGTGTGTGTGTGTGTGTGTGTGTGCGCGCGCGCGCGCGTGTGTGTGCGTGCGTGTATGTCGTGAGCTGAATACAAAGTTACTCACGTCCCGAGCACTTCCTTGAAGTCGAAGATCTTCTTAATATCATCGATGTGCTTCTTCCACGATCCCGCGTCGCACTCGCCGTTCTGCCTCGCCATGTTGCGGGGAGACGTGGGGACAAACCCCGGGGGAGGAGACGCTGCTGCGGGGCTGGAGGTGGTGGTGGAGGGGGTCGATCGCCACCTCTTCCTTTCACCCAGGACCCCCTCTCCAAAAAAAAAAAAAAAAAACACGAAGAAGAGGAGGAGGAATCAGAGAGGGGAGGAAAAAGTGAGTGTTTCCTGGATCTTCGTTTCAGTCGGCGCGGACCGTGTCGCGTCCTCAGCCCCCGCGCAGGGAGAGGGAGCCCGGGGAGAGGAGCCGCGTTCAGCCCTGGAGAGAGAGAGAGGTGATTTGACTAATCTGTTTGACGTAGCGGATTCTGAGCCCGAGCTTCCCCGCTGCTCAGATCAGTGTGACAGGGAGGGGAACACACGGCTCTCCTCCCGCCCTCCTCCGCCTCAGCCTCAGCCTCCACCGCCCTCCACCCCCCCGCCCCCGCCCCCGCCCCCGCCCACGTGTGCAACTTACAGCTCGATGGCTTCGCGCTCGCCCACTCTTCCCGCTCTTGTGCGCTCGCGTCGCATTTGGCTTTGTCAACAC
>JAFBJT010107911.1:61333-94180 GCA_016785325.1 Chascanopsetta lugubris | reverse complement strand
TCCATTTTTGTTAAAATTTCCCAAAGGTCAGAAAAAGCCCAGAAAAGCGTCTTCCATGCGCCAGCCGAGCAACCTCCATCGATGTGAATGGGGTCATGTGATGGATACAGTATCCTGCAGTGTGTCTTTTCTGCTGCTCAACACTCAAGTGCTCCACACTGTGATTTCCGCACTCACTTGCTCATCTGCTCAGCCTGGTGATTCTGAGCCGCCGTCTTCTCCGCCACGTCCCGGTTGGGGCTGACCGTTTTGGAGCTGGACCGCGGCTTCTTCTCGGTCCTGGCCGCGGGCGGAGACGGCGTGTTGGTGCTGGCTCTGCGGGTTTTGGGCGAGGAGCTCTTGGCCGCCCGCGTGGCTTTGCTTCCCTGCTCCTCCTGAGGTAGAGTTTCTGCGGGGTTGCTGGGGGATTCTCCAGCCCCACTGTGAACCACGTCTTTGGATTCTCCCGCCGTGTGTTTGGACGACAGCGGCCGCCGCTCAGATGACTTCAGATCTGGTGTTACTTTCTCTGCTGTTCTCTCCTCGGAACGGATCTGGAGGCATTCGACGATGTGGGCCTCATCATGGGCTACCACTGCGCCGTTCTGACACTGGTACTGACTCGACTCTGGCTTTATTTTCCATTTGGAACCTGCAACAAAAACACAAACAGGTTAACACAATCACTGCAGTGCATGTGCAACAACGCGTGTTCTTCAGAAGAGATTTATTTTCTATATTTCTGTTTTATTTTTACACACTGGTTAGAACTAAAATGCTGCACCAAATTTCAAAGTCATAAACACCGGTTCTCTAAAGGAGCCTGTTTTTCATTTTTTTGAGTAAGACACAAATTTGAGAAAAATTTGGCAGTTGGAAAATTTGCTGGAACCACAAACTGATCCCGATCTTCACCAAATGTTAACACGTTCTTTCCTGATCTATATCACATATTTCTACCAACTTCTGCGGAGATTCATCCCACCGTCTTTTGTGTAATCTTGCACACAAACAAACGAATCAACCATCGAAACAACCAAGAAAACATGGGGTGAAAACATAGCTCCCTCAGTAAAGCGTCATCATCATTAGAGCGTGGTGAAACATGTTTATGCAATATAAAAAAGATTGACGTGAGATGCTGTGGAGCATAATAATAATAATAACAATAATAATACAGATGTGAACCAGATCACAAATACACAAACCCATGTGTGGTACTGCAGTAATAACAGCGCATGGCGGTTGGAATTGTGGATGAACGGCTGACTCACTGCTGCCGCTGCCGTCTGCGCTGGTCTTGGGGAAAACCTGCAGGCCCGGCGGGAGCGAGTGCTGCAGCAGGTGCATGTGGAAGTCGTTCTCGCTCTGCACAGCTTTCTGCGTGCGCAGCTTAAAGATGTTGGTGAAGTAGCAGGTGGCGTCGAACCCCAGATACACCACAGGATATCCAATACTACACGACGGGCACACAGAGGGAGGGCGAGGCGGTCAGAGTAAGTGGGCCTGGTTGTGAAGATGTAAACATCCTCGGTGACAGATTTGTATTATTGATGCTCGCTCTATTAATAAGCGCATGCATATTTCACACGACTCCAATCCGCTGGTGTTTTTGGCTGGTGGCATGAAAGTGAATTTGCCGCTGTGATCTGCGGTGCTCAAACATCCGTGCTGATTCATGGCGGCGCACGGGGGGTGGGGGGGGGGATTTCACAGACGTTAAATACGGATGCTTATTTTATGATTTCTCAATCTGGAAAATTAATGACACTCCTGATGCCGGAGGCATGGCGGGCGGTCGGGCGGGCGGGCGGCGATGTTGGATGAAAACAGACGTACCAGTGTGCGGCGAATAGATGAGACAGGTTGGCGTGAGAGCTTTTAAGGTCTTTGAGTCGCAGCGACGCCTCGGTGTACACCAGCAGGATCCACAGGGACACTGTCGATATACAGATTCCCTTCTCTGGAAACAGATGTGACGAGATCAGAGACAAAGAGGAGGAAAATAATCCGATGTTATACGTCATTAAAAGGTGCAGTGTGTAAGATTTAGGTGCAACTATTCCCATTATCATAGGCCGAGGTGAGATGTGAAATGATGTAGTCATTATTTGAGGTTATCTCGGTGCTGTCATTTCTATAGAGCGGGTCCTGTCCCTGGCGGCGGCCATGTTGTACCACCATTTTGTTTTACAGAGGCCCAGGATCAAGTTTGACACGTGTATTGGGCGACTTTTTCAGCTGCACGTTCAATCAAATAAACTGAGATTTGGGAATATTATGTCACAGATACAACACGTGAAAGGAAACCAGTCCTAAACTCACCTGTGTGCCAGATGTAATTAAATAATACGTAGGTGCTCGCCACAAAGAAGAGCCAGTGCAAAGGGACGAATATCAAACAGAAGATGTCGAGGGTGAAGGCGGCACAAACGAAAACAACACAAATAACCTGTGAAAATAAAACGAAAGATTTGAGTTTCAAGCTCCATGGTATTATAAGAGTCATAGACACAACAAGAGGGGGGGTGGGGGGAGGGGGGCGGCTGCTCACCAGTCCGTGGCAGTGGAACGTGGTGTATACACTCCCGAAGAAGAGCCAGCATGGCCACAGGTACTCCAGTCTGAACTCCAGGATGAAATCTGCCAGCAGCACCAGAGTCCACATCATCATAAACTTCAGGAAGGTGTACGCACTGCAGCCACGGAACACACACACACACACACACACACACACACACAAAACACACCTTTAAATAGCTTCCGAGTCTCAGGAATCAACATTTCAGAGGAACAAATATGCACTTTGGCTTTTGATTGGACTAAATGAAGAGGTCTCACGTGCACGTAACGAGCCTCCGCTGCCAAGAGACATTAAACACTCACAGTGGAGCTAATAAAACACTCGGGAATCAGATGCATGCTGTGAACCCCGTAATTGGGCAGCTGCATCTTAATACTGCACAACGTCCCTTTAAGCGGAGGGGCAGCGGAGAACAATGACTGCTGCCTCATTCATTTCATTAGGGGCGACCACGAGCCAAGCAGGAGCTGTGGCTTCCTCCTTTGTTCTGCCCGTCCATAGGCTGCTATCACATCACCCCCTTCTTTGTTTGGTAACCATGGCAATATTTCATCTGGAGGAGAGAGGGGAGCACCACAGCATCCCATTACACATCCACGCTCTAATTCTGCCTTTTCAAACACACACACACACAGAGGAGGGAGGGTGGGTTTGAGTCTTCTTTTCTTTTTTTAATAACATAATATGAAAGTTATTTTATGATTATTGGGGAAAAGCTGAAAGTATGTGACGTGCGATTCAAGTACCACACGTGTGACAAAGAGTGTATTCTTCTTTTCCCAATTGATATCGTGAACTTAAAAATCATACCTCAGTAAAAAAAAATAACACAAAATAAATTCTTTATTAAATCCTGAAAATGAATAAAGTCCAAGTTAACCTCTTAGTGTTTACATTAGGGTTCCAAATGTAAACGTGCATCCTGAATTCGCCACATGACCATTTGAATTAGAGCATTTTGATGTATCTCAAGAGTATTTACAATATAAACATACATGTAAACAATTAATTGTATTAAACCACAAGATGCAGGGAAATTGCTGTTTTCAAATAAATAAAACAATTCTTCATGAATGAGTTTAGGGTAAAAGTGTATTTTTCTAATCCCCCCCCCAAAAAAAAACGTATATTACTACTTACTGCTACCACTACTACTGCTGTTATATTCATGCATTTGTATTAATATTCATATCTTCCAATATTTCATATTAAATGGACAAATGAAAAGAGCGTCCGAAATTGCTAATACCTGCTGAAAATAGATATGCCAGAGATATCTTAATATTCTCTTTTCAAAAATTAAGTACATCCTCAAGGTGTTTATGCCCAAACAATAACAACAATGGTAAAAAAAAATGACCATCATTATTATTATTGTTATCATGATTAGCTTTCTATGTAGCTCATGTGAAACAATGCATCGTAAAACAAGTGGTTTCACCCTCCTGTGTTGGTCTGCTCCAGCCAATAAGAGCCTTTATTATGGCCTGCTATCAAATACATGGTCAGTACACGTACGTGTATATACTTGTACTGTGTAGTTGTTGGTAAACATAGTACACGGTGTACAGGCAGGTTATCAGGAGAGAGGAGGCCACGTTAACTTACAGAGCTGCAGGTTTGTGTGAGTGTGTGTGTGTGTGTGTCTGTAAACAAAGCAGGATGAAGTCACATTTCACACACGCGCGCGCGCACGCACGCTCGCAGACACACACGCAGGTGATGTGAGCGATGACATGTCACACAAAGAAGAAGAAGAAGAAGAAGAAGACAACAACAACAACAAAAAAAATGGCATGTACCTTTCAGACAGACGCTCCGTGATCTTCAGCTTCTTCATTCTCCGGAACCTGCTCGCATCCACATAGCGTTTCTTCATCGTACTGTTATCACTGCTATTTAAAATGATGATGATGATGATGATGATGATGATTATTATGGTGATGTGGCTCCTTCTTCCTCCTCCTCCTCTTCTTCCTCCTCCGCTGCGGCTGCGACAACAAAAGCGAGATCAGATAGAGAGACTATATGACATAATGGCAGAGAGACAGAGAGAGAGAGAGAGAGAGAGAGAGAGCGAGAGAGAGAGAGGGAGGGAGAGAGAGGCGGCTCTTTGTGGCAGAGGATGTTCAGTTCAACCTGTGAGGATGATGATGGTGGCGATGATGATGAAGAGGATGATGAGGATGATGTCTGGGAACAAATACAGGCGACCAGAGGCGGGGCGCATGCGCAGTGGAGGGTGCTCTTACACGTGTCGGACGCAGGAGGGGAGCAGATCATCAACACACTGAGCACTGCTGGGCTTTTCAAGGAACAGATGATGATGATGATGATGATGATAATAATAATAATTGTAATAATAATAATTGTATAGGTGATTTGAATCGTACTAATAACAAAAAACGATAATATATAAATTATAATATAACGTAAAATACACTACACTATAACACAATAAAATATAACATAAGATAAGGTAACAACATTACCATAATATAACATAACAAACAATAATAATAATCCTGCCATCTGCTCTATATGGCACACTGAAATAAAACAGCTGTCATGTGGATGAGGATAAACAATAATAATAATAATAATATGCAGCACTATATGCATTATATGCAGCACTGTGTAAGAAATATACTGCATGTACTGACTTTAATGGCAATTTTTTTATTTTTTTATTTCTGAGGTGTTCAAAATATGCCCTGAGTCATCATTTCTTTATTTCTTCCATTAATGGTTTTATGATGAGTCATGTTGCATGTCCTGTAAAAAGTTATTTTGTGTCTCCTTTTACTAAATTTGCACAAATTTAAGATCAATCTGCATTCATCTATGTCTTTTAAGATTGACTTTATACGCCAGCAAGCTTAAAAGACAAGTATTGATGTTGAATTTCATATTTTTAAGCAGGTGTCATTATTTGTACATGAACACTTCATCCTCGTTTTCACAGATATAGTCCGCACACTCATTTATTCCCCGTTCTTATAATACTTATGACGTAACCTTATGTTTTAGTGGATTGTTTGTCATGAATCAGCAGCAGAAAAAATCATGACTCGACACAATGCCTCCTCTGATCGAGACTTAATGAAACATAATGTTTACACTGCATCACTGTCACTCTCATGCGGATCCTCACGTTGCAGCAGTATCCCACTGTTTGACAGTTTCAGCTGACTTAGGAGTCAATTCGCTCGGGTCAACTCGAGTCTGCCCGACTTTGGTGAAGGACATGGCGTCCTGAGTGTTAGTTTAACTTGTTAATATTATATCTATTTCATATGTGATGTTTGATCAGGGTTTACAGTCTTTGCCAGGTTACTCGCCACACCAGGAGTGTAAACACGGAGCTGACGCCTGCATCGGCTTCCCACCGCCGCTGCCTTGTTGACAGACCGATATCGCCATTGTGGCAGTTGTTTGTTGTTTGAGCGCAGGTACACATGTACGCAGGTACGTTTGCCCTTGAGACCAATTCTCCCATGTCGTCCCCGGGTATATAACTCGCACCTGTGGCCCACAGAGGTCGACAGTCTCGGACTAAACCGCTGAGCATGCACGCCTTCAACTTCCTGTGCGCCCTCGGCCTCTTGGCTGCTCTTCAGGTGGTCGTCACCTGGGCAGCGGATGTAAGTCTCGTTGATTTACGTCAACTCAAGAACCATTTTTGCTTTGAAACTCAAGATATTTGTGCAATGAATTCACATGTTCTCTCTCTCTCTCTCTCTCGCATCTCTGAAAATCACATCTGCAGCCCGGTGAGTATTTAACGAGCTCCTCTGACCTCTGACCTCATCGTGAGCAGTTTCTAAACGCTTCCTCGTCCCTTTGTTGTTGTTTTTTTTACATTTCATTCACAGTCCTGGTGTCGTACTCCGACCAGAGTGAGATTGTCAAGCAGCACAATGACCTGAGAAGGAACGTGCAGCCATCTGCCAGCAACATGCTGAAAATGGTGAGTGCAATAATACGATGACGTCATGTGAAGAGGAAAAAGACAAACGCTACATTCAGTCATTTCCAGCATCTAATTTAAAATCAACTCCAATTCACTATTTCTGTTCTACTTTTCAAATTGAATTGCACAGAATATTATCAATGAGGTGTTGACCCAACGTCTTTCATCTCATTTCTCACGCTCTCTGCACCTGTGCGGAATAAAGTGATGTTATACGCCAGAGTATACAAGGATCATACGGCACCTGATGGTGTTTTACATGTGCTGATCTAACAGCCTCTCTCTCTCTCTCTCTCTCTCTCTTCCTCTCTCTCTCTCTCTCTCTTCCTCTCTCTCTTATAGTGTTTTACATGTAGTGATCTAACAGCCTCTCTCTCTCTCTCTCTCTCTCTCTCTCTCTCTCTCTCGCCTCCCTGCAGAGCTGGAACAGCGAGGCGGCAGCCAACGCTCAGAGATGGGCCAACGGCTGCTCCATGGATCACAGCCCTGTCAGCTCCAGGACGATCAGCAGTGAGTTCCACACACTTCACCGCCGATCTGTCAATGATTCCAAAACGGAGATAGACTCCGTCGCCTCTCATGCGCGTATGAACGCGGAAACGATGTCATTTGCCGGCGTGCCGCGTTTCATCGCGCCTCGTTCTCTCGCCCGCAGCCAGCAGCTGCGGAGAGAACCTGTACAAGTACAGCATCAAGGTCTCATGGAGCAAAGCCATCCAGTCCTGGTACGACGAAGTCAAGGACTATCGCTACGGGGTGGGAGCCATCAACGGAGCGATGATCGGACATTACACGCAGGTGCACGGTCCGCCCGTCCACGTCACTAACACGTAACTCCTGAGTACACGACTCACCCTGCACTTGTCGATCCATGTTGTGCCTCTGTGCTCAGTTGGTGTGGTACAGGTCCAACCAGGTGGGCTGTGCTATGGCCTACTGCCCCAACTCGCTGTACAAGTACTTCTACGTGTGCCATTACTGCCCACCGTAAGTACAACACAGACACGTGAATACACTGTGTGAATGCAAATCGGAGGGATGACTTTTTTGTGTTTTCTCACTTCACTTTCACACCACGAATGAGTGGGCACACCTGGAATGTTGCGATCCCGCCTGATGTGAACGTGCGTCACGGCGTCGTGCCGTGAACGAGGCGACAAAGAGGAAATGAGCACATTCACTCATCCATTCGAATGATGAAAGCCAGAGTCGTTGCCGGGTCACGTGACCCGACATTAAACACGTTCCCACTGCAAAAATAACTATTTGCTACCATGTAGTGTGTTTGTCAATTCTGGGCAATTAGGAGGAAGTCATACTCCTGATGCAAATTCAAGGAAAAACTCTGAGTGAGCAAAAACGACACTATGCGCTTATGAATTTATACACGCATGAAAACATTCAACTTCAATTTCACCTAAATCTTACACACAACACCTTTAAATCAACACTGTCATTAAAGCACGGCATTTCGCTTCACTCTCGTCCCACTGTGCTTTCCCACCGTCTGATGGCGTCGGTGAAAAGTTTGGGTCGATCTCGTCTGAGTTTGAATATTTGATGCTCTGTCCTACGTTGCAGCGGAAACTTCCAGTACACTCGCCCCTACGCAGCAGGCCCCTCCTGCGGTGACTGTCCCAACGCCTGCGACAACAAACTGTGCAGTAAGTGGCCGACACACCGACGATTCGCTGGTCACTCTGGCATCGTTTAATCCCCTCATTCCTCGCGTCTCTTCCTCCAGCCAACCCCTGTCCCTACGCCGATAAGTACAATAACTGCGCTGATCTGAAGAAGGAGTGGGGCTGCAACAACAAGGATGTGGCCTCCTGGTGCCCCGCCTCCTGCAAGTGCACCACGCAAATTATTTAAACGCAACACTCCCAACATCACCAATCACCTCCCCCCCACCCCCCACCCCCACGCCCACGCCCACCCTCACCCTCACCAGGCTGTGACTCATCAGCCCGTTTGAATAAAGATCTGCATCTGAAAAAGCGTGTGTTTTGTTTTGTGTATAAAAAGAAGTGCCGAAAGTGTCACTTGGAAAATGAGTGAGTGCTTAATCAAAGCTCAAAGGAAATTTGATTTGGCACGTCGCCTCGGTGGACAAACACGGCCGCGCACCGCAGAGGTCGCGGAGGTCGCGGAGGTTGTGCACGGAGGTGTAAAGCACACAGACGAGGAAGGAGAGTGCGCGCACCACAGGGGGTGGAGAGGAAAAGCTCGAGCTCCACAGAGATTTCCCAAAGCTCAGCCAAGAAACAGTTTGAGACCACACCTGCAGACACAGGCTGATACAGTGCCCTGATAACAAATTACGGATTTATACAACAATCATACAAAATGTAATCTTAAGTATCCTATGGAACTGAAGGGCCGTGCAGCACCAGAGAACAATAACAGGTTTATATAATCTTCCTCAGTCCGCCTGAGAGTTTTGGAGGCAGTGGAGATTAAATGTGATGTGTTCTGAGCTGCCAGGATTCCACAGGAAGCTGGGGGAATTAACTTCCTGTTAGATAAGATTTTAATTACACCCACTTCCAAGTGGTAAATGCAACTATGTGACTATAACTGAGCATTTAGAGAGTGATTGCCGACCGCAACATAACTCTTTTGAAGTCGGCGGCAGGTTGTAGCGCTTCCCTCCATGACCAGCGGGGCGTCCTTCATCACGCTAACCTGCGGCTCTCACTCAGAGAGGAGCAGAAGTGATGCTCCGACATCTGAGGCCGAGAGAGTGTGGATCCCCTCGGGGCTCAGCCACACGAGTGCAGGCCGCACAGCGGGACCCCCCGGTTCAACTGGGGCCGTGTTTGTGTGTGTTCCACTTGCGCTGTCCACACCAGAGAGGCACAGATGGATCCACACGCCCCTCCCCTCCTCCTCCTCCTCTCTCACTCTCTCTCGCTCTCTTTCTCTCTGGTTTCCACTAAGTGGCAACCTCCTGGGATGATGAGGCTGATACTGAAGTGGAACAACCTGTAGTTCAGAGGGTGGCCACTTGAGACTGGTTCCAAAAGCGAGTCAATCCCCTTATAAAATTAAACGTGTTTAAAGACTGGTACAAACTACTGTTTTGGTCTCAATCAGAAACAAATCATCTTTCTAACTTGCCTATTTGCATTCCATCGAGGTTTGAAAGTGTGCACAATTTAGGGGCGTGGCCTCTTGAGTGACACCTGGCACGTTCTGTGGATGCTTCACCAGCATCATGGGCCCAACCCCACGTCCGCCTCTGTTCCCCATTTTTTTGATAAACCAGGAAGTAGGAGGAGTCAGCGAGTGAACCGCCCACAAGGAGCCTGATAAGCACTTTGCAGAAACCTACGGGCAACGTCGCGGGCGCGACGTCCATCTTTAAATGGCACCTGGCGCTTACAGCCGAGGTTGTTTTCATTTTGGCTCATAAAAATATTCCACTCCGACTTCAACACGAGCGGAGCCATTTTTAATCTATTGCCACTCCGTCACACGCACGGCCATTGTCTTGGAATTAGCTCCCTCTCCCTGTGATAACAAACGTCTCTCGCAGAATATAAACACGTGGGCTGCGCTTCTCTAATCTTTCCACGGCGAGTAGGAGTCACTCAGATGTAATTGGAGGAGGTGGGGGGGGGGGCACTCTCGTATTCTGCTCCGTCACTGGCATCCCCAAGAGCCGGGTGTTAGAGGAGCACCTGAGGAGAGCAGGGATCACGAAGGAGAGTTATTCCCTCAGCAGAGAGAGAGGAGATAAGGGGGGGGGGTGATGATCTCTCTCTCTCTCTCTCTCTCTCTCTCTCTCTCTGTCTCTCTCTCTCTCTGGTCTGTGCCAGCGGATCCAGTGATAGCAGAGGTCGCCTGGTTTGGCCGAGCTCGATAAGCCGGGCCATGCCATCCTGTGGGGGCTTATCAACTCCAGCAGCTAGCATCAACAGTTGAAAATGTTTATGACTTTGGCGTCAGTTTGTCTTCCTCCACAGCGGAGTGTGTGATATGGGGGAAAATAAGGACAAAGGACGTGTTTGTGGATCGTTGAAGCTCCTGTAGATTTTATTTTTTGAAATTGTGAATTTTGAAGTTTGGGCAGCAGATAGGGTTTACAGAAAATAACCAAAGCCTGAGGTTTTTATTTGATTTGAGAAGAAACAGCATTAAAGTGACATTATGGAGGATTTACTGACATGTAGCGGTGAAGTTGTATGCTGCAGCTGTTTACCTCCCTCAGTGTCATTGAAACCCAAAAGATGTTGATTTTGTCCAGTCATGGTTACTGTAGTGCTGCAACATGGCAGGAAAATCATTTCACACAATTCTCACACACTGGACCTCAAAGGGAGGAGGGCTTGAGGAAATAAGAGAAATCGGGGGAAGACGGGGAGAAGTAGAAGAAATACAAGAAGGGGAAGAAAGTATCACAATCACGTTCAGACATTTTCGTAGCAGGCTCTCAGAGATCAGACACTTCCGTCTGTCCCGACGAGAGACAGTTTACTTAGTCTGAGCTCTTATCTGGTCACATCACTGTCTCTCTGGATCAGAGAAACAGGAAGCAGAGCAAAAAAACATCATTTACAACCGCGAGAAAAAGTTGTCGGGACTCAGAGAAACTGTTGGACTGACTAACACGCCGACAATAAGATGTGTGAAATTTGCAGCTGCAAGTAAAGTAAAGTAAAGTAAAGAAAAGCAGATTTGAAGGATTAAACCAGGGGTGTCCAAACTATGGCCGGCGGGCCAACAGCACACCGCCAAGCATTTTTAAGTGGCCACTTCATTCAAATCTAACCAAACTACACAGTCTCTCTTGTTGGGTGTAAAAACTGAAAACCTGATGAGTCAATATGGTTTCCTCTCCATGACCTTTACACAGTCTGCTGATCTGACCCTGGATCGGTCCTTTAAGGCCTCGGGCGGCGGCTCCACACTGAAGTGTGTAAAATGCAGAGTCAATCAAACACGGAGAGTCGCAGCAGCTAGCTTCCTCTCACTGACAATCTCTTCAGCTCAGCACCTCTCAGGGCTTTCATGGTCTCAGAAAACAGATCGCTTTCATTGATAAAGACCTGAAGGAAGGAGGGCTGCACACTTGATTTCTAATCTAAATGTGGTACCTGTTTCTGTCGTAGCCCCATGCTTCCCTATATTGTCCCGGGGAGCTCACAGTGAACCGAGAAAGGGAATTTTCGTCCCCCCGAAGTTCAACCATTGGCCAGGAATGCTGATCTCTCCCAGTTACGACTTAGCTAAATAAAACAGGCCTGCTTCACGTCAGCCATTAGCGTCGGGGTGTTGTTCTTTCTCCGAGACGCTGCCTGTGTGATAGCCGCTCTCGCTCAATGGTCCCGCGGCAAACGTACATTAAACAAACATTTGCGGAGGGGTCCCGAGCCGGCAGCGGCGGAAATGGTTAAAGTGGGTGTATCCCAAACACAATGTATGGCAAACACACAAACCACAACTGTGAGGAAAATAAAATCGAGGGTGAGAATGAGCGGCAGAAATAATAACCACTTGATGGTTCATTAAGTTAAAGGATACAAATGTCAAACTTATTCTGTATACTGACATTTTCTTGAATAAGTTGGAATGAAAAATTCTTTAAATAACCCAAAACAATTCTAAACATTTTAAAAATACTTTATTACAAGCTACTACATAATACTTGAAATAAGACGTCTTATGGCTTTATACTCTTAAACTCGAGTACTCATCCAACGTCAAAATATTTTAATTAATTTCATATAATATTTTTTTTATTATGTTTATTTGTTAACATTTTTTATTTTATCTTCTATTTCTTTTGTGGTTTGTGCAGTTAAGATTGATCAGAAAATGCCCTTTTCACAATAAAAGAAAAAGATTAAGTTTGGTTGCCAGGTTGGGAATTATGATGGGACGGATGCTGCCTCGTCAAAAAAGGAAAACAGAAAAAAATGCATCACTCACCATCATAGAATAAATAAGTTTGGTTGCCAGGTTGGGAACTATGATGGGATGGAGGCTGCCTAGTTAGAAAGTTTGTGTTGGAAACTGATAAGTAGCGAGAGGTAAAGCGCTTTCTAACGAGCAGATGTGTGTGACCAGAAAACTAAACTGATTATAAAAATGTCCAAACACGACTGTGCACGTTTAGACAAAGAGCAAACAAACGGAGCTACTGGAGCTCTTCAACCCTAAACGCTGTCCGAGGGTTCGCAGAGGGATGTTTAACTGCTCCTCGTGGGGTATAACATCCAGGGGCAGGATAAAGATCCACACGACTTCTGTGAACTGCAAAGCGAGTGAAACAAACCTGGTTTTCCAAAGGACGAAGAATGTTTCGGGTTAGTGCTCACTAGCACCCCCTTTTGGACAATACCACTTATACATGTTATTGATTTAGGGATTTTTTTTTTTTTTTTTTAAACATTCCTCAAGATTTTTTTCCCTTTGATATTTTATGATGTTGAAGTTGGCAGCCCGAGGCCACACCCTCGGCTTGAGGGTCATCCATTGTATATTGCGATGCATTTGAAGGAACCTTTTCCTGTGTGGTTTGATATTTGCATCCAGAATGTGCTCGTGTTTCTTTGAAGCCATTCCTCCTTTGACAGAGAAACGATTTCCTGTGCCACCGTCTGCAACATGAACCCAGAGCACTTCAGATCCACCCCTGTGCTTCTCAGCTGGAGACAGAATTCTGCACCACGTTTCCTCACTGCAGCCAAAACTACTACAAGGGGGGTGGTGTTTGTGCAGGTGTGGCTGCACAGGGGAAAAGAGCATCAAGACCAAGGTCTCTGAAATTTGGGTCAGAGTTTGGCAAAAACAAACACGAAAGCATTTGGCCAACTTCAGGCCCGTTCGTGCCACTTCAGCATTGTTTAAATGCCACAGCCCACCAGAGTATTGCTGACCATCCATTTATGACCAGTTTACAGACTTCAAAACCTCTCAAACTATAGGTTCTCTCACATGACAATGACATGGTACATTGGACATTGCCCGAGTGTAATCAAGTGTGGATCATCGGTATATAAAGATGGAGGTCGTGTCCGTGACGTCACCTTTAAGTTCCTGCAGGGTGCTTGTGAGGCTTGTAGTGGGCGGTTCACTCTGCACAGTCGTACCTGTTGACCGACTGAACAAAAAACATAGCTTGTGCCAGGCTTTAAACACATTTAGTTTCCCCTTTAAAGTTCAGCAGTTTAACATGGGAGTCAATGGGGATTGACTCAAGTGGCCACCCTGTGAACTGCACGTTTTTCCACTCCGGTATTGGACTCATCCGTCAGCCCCTGAGGTTGACACTTTGAGTGGATGCATCTGTGAAGTGTTATTATCATCCACTGATCTGGCCAGTGATTTTCACTCGATTCTGAATGAAAATGGCCTCCACAGTCTCCAGATCTAAATCCAGTAGTGCATCTTACAAATCTGCTGCAAACACAGACATGATGCTGTCGTGTCAACATGTCACTGAATCCCCGAGGAACGTCTCCACGTGGCACCTTGATGAATCAGCGCCATGAGGAATTAAAGTGGTTCTGAAGGCAGAACAGGGTCTGACCCGGTACCACCAACTTAATAAAGTGGTGCGTGTGACGTGTCCTGCTTCAGATCCCGGATCACCTGTGAGGGAGGCAGCTGCTGACAGGCCTCCTGTCCGCCTCTCTAGTTTCCGAGAGCGATACGAGAGCGGCTTCAATCCCCCGAGCATTTCACCTTCCATATATCATGTTTCTGTTTGCAACTCCAAGAAATTATGGGTGTGGGAAGAATTCCTGAAACCCTTCCTGGTGCTTTATGACACGAGGGACGTTGAAGGCCTTGACACATATTGCATGAGAGCGAGGGATATTATACTCTCCAAAGAGAGCTGCTTTCACTCCACCTCCTTCGCCTATTTCACCCCAGTCTTGCCCTTAATAAAAAATAAGCCCCGTGGGTCTTTACATCTGCTTATCGCCGCTGCCACAGTAATCTGACGCAGACGTTTCACAAGGCCTGACATTTTTTACACAGAAGGCCCGGCAGAACATTCCTTTTCCTCATCCTGGTAAATCTGTTGGCCATTATCCAGTGTCAAGACAGATGCAGGGACCAAATCCATACACTTCATTCAGGAATGACTCGGTCATGTGAGGGTCACGCGCTCACGGTTCATTACGTCAGCGGCGATCGATGCATTCCCGGTTGCGCGATGTGAGAAAAGATAGTTTGAGAGATCAGGGCCTCCTGGAGAGAGGTGGGCGGCGTTATAAGTCTGCCACCAAGTCTGAACCTGAAGCTTATCACTGACGATTAAGTCTGTTTGAAAGTGATTCACTTAATCTGTTTGCACCAGGAGGATCGGCACGCAGGGGGAGACAGAGCAGGACTCGTGTTTACGTGATGACTCCTTCACTTAAAGGTGCGGGTTGGAGGATCCATCCGTCCCTCCCTCCTTTCATTCATCCAGCCATTAGGTGCCCTCCATTCATTCATCCAGCCATTAGGTGCCCTCCACTCATTACCCATTCACCAATCATAAATGTGTCATCCATCCATCTATAATCAAATATGTCATCCATCAATTCATCTACCACTCATCCATCTATCATCAAATATGTAATCCATCCACCAACAATGTCATCTGCCTATCAAATATTTGTCATCCATCCATTAATCCATCCACCCATCATGAATGTGCCATCCAATCAATCATCCAGCCAGCCATCCAATGTCTATCAGCAGCTGTACTAAAATAAAGTTATAGCAGCACTACAAGATGAATAAAAATAACAGAACCTCCGTAAATATCATTTCATGAATCAAAGTAAAATTTCAAAATTAGACATAAATTCAATGTAGGAGCTACAGATTCACCCTGGGACCACGTGTAAAGCTTTGACCCTCCAACAGCCCTGAAGGCCCCCCACTGAACAGAATCTTTCCTTTGCTTTATTTACATATGAGTTTTACACATTACAAATGAGGATGCTGGAGTCATACATCACCGTAATGACTCGGCGTGTGTGTGGTTGAATATTCGGAGGTTTGCACTTCGGTGCGCCTCCCTGAATCTTGAAGTAACTCTGCGTGCTCGCACGCATATACAAACGCATGCCTGAGAAAACTGGAAATATGATCACGCTGGGCCGTTGGTATAAACCAGCTGTGCTTTGTTACGTTTCAAATCAACCGTGTCGTTTTCAATTTATGCCGCTGCTGTTACAGAATGGGGCTTGAGGTGTGAGCCTGTCACGAGAAGAGAGAACAAACACATGGTCTCACATATACAGTAACCGCGCGCTCTCTACTGTACATCTGGCTGCCTCTTATGTAATTACCGCGCCTGCTGCAATCACGAACATGTGAGCCAACATTTGCACAACTGCACATACACGCACGGCACATATTTGACATACAGCTTGTCTAAGGAATTGAATACTCGACAATTGTTTTTAATTAAGATTCAATTACACAGCTGGATCTCGCATGCGCCTCTTGTACATAATGTGGATATTTCATATACTGCAGGTCTAAAGGTGCATTAGGCGAGTTTTTGGGTGAAAATTACTGTTCAGTGCCGAAAAGTGAACAGTCCTGTGTCAGCCTGTGATCAGCTGTTACGCGGAAAATGACATCGTCCTGAGTGCTGACAGGGTCCTTCACTGTCTATAGCGTAAAAGGTCAGCAACTGAGTTCACCAACAAACAGTTGGAACTCTCCCATGTGTATTATGGAGCCGGGATCGAGCTGTTGCCGCTCCACCGTTTGGGTTGTAGCTCGCTAGCCAGCATCAGCTCTGGCTAGCGAGCTACAGCCTGTAGACTCAAGACCATAGACTCTATTCTATAAAGATGGACGTAGTGTCCATGATATCCCCCATAGGTTTCTGCAGAGTCCTGGTCCGTAACCCCTCCTTCTTCCTGGTTCCCCCCAAAAAGGTGCAAAAAGTGGGCAAAGGTAGAGCTGGGGTGGGCCCATGGTGTCGCTCAAGAGGCGACGGCCTTAATTATGCACAATGTCAAACCTCAATAGAATAAGAAATAAGCGAGTAAGAAAAAAAGTCACCCCACCCCCACACAGTTGTCACGGCAACAAATGCAAAACCGTAGTTTGTAGCAGACTATAAACAAGTTTAATTCACCGCTTAAGTTGACCATTTCAACATGGGAGTCTATGAGGATTGACTCACTTTTTTTTGGAGCCAGCCTCAAGTGGCCACTCTGTGAACTGCACGTTTTTCCACTACCATACTGGGCTCATCAATGCAAGCACAGCTGCACCTGCCAGTGCCCCCTCCCCTCCCCCCCGCCCTCCCCACGCATCAGGTGTCGCAATAATTTTTGCAAAGTTCCCCTATGCTCCTTCAGCACGAGCCATTAATCATTACACAAACACAAAGCTCCTCCCAGTTGCTCGGCTATGCAGCTGTTTGCGTGACAAGTCCGTTTTCTCATTCCTCCCTCCCGTCCACTGACATGCCTCAATCCACCGATCTCTCCACATCCTGTGCGTTCGCAGCCCACTCCCCCCATGTCGTTTAGCTCAGGATGTTTTCTCGGTTGCATTTTTTTTCTATACTTATTTTTTTTCTTCCCCTCAGCGCCCCCTCCTCCTTCCTTCGTTTTTCGCTGTTTCGATAGGAAGTCCTGGGTTGAGGCCCAATCATTTTAGTTTTTATTTAGGATGTGGCGATAGCGCGGCAGGTTGATTGCCGCGTGAGGAAAGGGTGCGGCGAGCCGCCCTCAATTAGGGCGTCATCCCTCGAAGCCGACGCTAGATAAAGCAATTAGGACTGTGCTGCAGGGAGAGCTGTGTGTTTAAGCAGCAGCAGCAGCAGCAGGATGACATCAGGATGTGCAGAGGAGGAAGCCACAGCGTTTGGCTGTCGAGGGGCTTTCATCCAACAATAACATGACGGCAACACACACACAGGCACATTTAAACATGTCAGGATAAAGAGTGTGGGAAATTAAAAGAAAAGAAAAAAAAAAGCGATTTAATGCGTCTTTAAATGCATCGCCGCTCACGGCGTTTCCCTGCTATTCATATAATTAGCTTGACATTTAAGAGCAGAAAGGAAAGGAAAGAGCGGCTTAGTGGTGACATTATGAGCAGAAGGTGAGATCACAACCTGTCACATGTTTGCCTCAGCTTGAATGCATTTCTCACCACTTCCTGCCTCAACTATGTGAAATGTCAGACTTCAAATTTCATAGTTTCTTTTTTTTTTTTAAACAGTTTATACGTAGCTTTGTATGTTGGCCTGACACTTTATTATCTGCGTAATTGAGGAACTGGCGCAAAGATTTGTCTGCACATAAATAAAAAAAAAGTATAAAAACGTTGCCGCCTCCTCTTGGCTCTCAGTCTCTTACACACACTCCTCTAAACAGAGGGAGTGTGTACTGTTGAAATGCATGTAGAGATATAATAGGGCCAAACTTGGACAGGAGCTCTTAAAAAAATTCTTGAATGACTTATTTGTTTGGCAGTGAAATTAACACGCCATTCCTCACTTGACCTGTGGTTGGTTATTATGTTAGGGAGCTACTGAGTGACTGAGTGAAAATGTGATGCACGGGACATGTCGGTGGACTCCTGGTCCTAAATACTGGCGGTATCTTTAGCAAGATGGCTAACTTTGATATAGCATCAAACGACCGTCAACGGTTGACCCTTTTTAGAAAGTTACCTGATGCTAACTGAAGGCAACCTCTGGTTCTCCTAAGCTCTCCATGCTTGGAGGGTAAGAGGGACAACATGCGCCTTCACCACTAAAAGTCACCAAATCCTATTCTATGTTCTTTTAATTCAACTGCACACCTGCAAAACTCCAAAAAGTACCCGAAATTTTTACTTTTGAAGATTTACACCGGAGAGGTTGCAGCAACAAGCCACTAAAACACATGTTGAAAAAGCATAAATAGCTGCAGAGGGTGAGTTACTCCACGTCCTCCTGCCCTCATGGAAAAAACACATGTCTGACATTGCTCTGTATCACGTTTTGCACATGTGGCTTCAGTCCCACGTTGTTCATACTGTATGCACGCTCCTCTGTCTGCACTCGTTGACTGATGCCTGCTGCTCATCTCATGGTAACGCAATAAGCCACAAGCACTAAATCCTCCTCCACACACCTGTTAAACATTGGGGCCGCTCTCAGCCGTCTTCTGACAAGTGCGGCAGATCAGCATCTGTGTGCGGAGCCAGATGCTGCGGCAGGGCGGAGGCGGCGTCTCTTATCAAACCTTATACAATCTTAGTCCATAGCTTCTTTCCAACAGAGCACAAATACACAAGTGATGCAAACCACTACGCGACGCTATAAAGGGAAACAGTCGTCGGTCACTTAAAAGGCACAAACAGCCACAGCAGCATAAACACGGTGAGGGCCACTGATTGTTCTTGATTGCCAGCAGCCCAACATGGTGATTACCCAGCTACGTCGTCTTCCCCCTGAGTGAGCTTATCAGGGTGTGCAATGGTTCCCCTCAGCCCCAGCCACAGGAAACGAGGGGTAGGGTACGATCAGGGGGTGGGGGGGGGGGGCTGTTCACTTACTATCATCCTCTGCATTCCGTGCATGTAATGTTGACACTATGGACATAACTGCATACGTCTAAATGTATTTTGGTGTAACGACAAACAAATGTTCCTTCAGTTGATTAAACTCTCAAAAACATCATTGAAATTAATTTATATTAACTCATTCATTCTACTAAAACTATATATATATATATTTTACGTGCTGGAAATTTAAGCTTACACGCTCCTGCTGTAACATTGCACTGTACTTAACATGCTGCTGTTGCACATATAGAGATAAGTCCAGGGGGATATTTACTCTTAACATTTATCTCCACAAAAATTTCAACACCTGTCAATGGGAAAGAAAAAAACTCTGACTCGAGATAGTAAATACGCTGCAGCTGGTAAAGGGAAATATGTCTCATGGCTACAATCCACACGCATGTGTATTAATTCTCCCAAATGCTCCTTTGCTCATTTCACAGATGAGTGAAAGGTTTGAGAGTTTTGTCATACATGAAGAGTCTGTCTGACTCCAGGATGCCAGAGTCAACATGTTCACTGCTGTCAACATGTCCTCTGTCTGCTCCGTGGTCAGATTTAGCCCTGACCATGGAAGTCCAATGTAAATATATTCTTTTTATCAGCACCAAAAAGTTTTGTTTGGTAGTCTAGGAAAAACTGTGCAAAACATTCCAGATGGACTCCTTATGAAAGAGTGGAGGATGGGTCAGGGAAGAATCCCAGGAATTTTTATCACTTTCTCCAAAATAGGGAAAGCATGGTGCAGCTTGACTGGATTTAAAAGGGCTATAGGTTTTCTTTCTAAACTTAGAATATTCAGGAATGATCTAGAAATATCATGAGCGTCAAGAAATAATAGTCTTGACATCATAACAAAAAACATGCATGTATGGCTTTGAAGAGATATCAATCACAGACTCGGGAAGTGCTGGTGTTACCATCCCGCAATTCCATTTTTCTACCATTTGAGGTCTGCTCTTTAGAGAAAATATTTAAAAAATGTCTTTAAAATAAAGAAAATATTATACCAAGAACCTCACTGCCACTCGGCTGTTAAACCAGAGTCAGCGTGGATGACGAACAAACACCACACGAAGCAGAACAGAAGCACAAGCTCATGCAGCCCCTTTGGCCTTTGGTTCCCGATGAATCAATTAGACAAGATAATGTGCACGTTTATGTAGGAAACAAATGAGGTGTCGTGAGCTTGACTAATTTTACATTCTCGCAAAACACTGCCCTCTGCTGTTGATAAAATGGACCCATGTCAAAATTACTAATAGCGCCTTTAAGGTACTGTCAGTCCTGTCCTCAGTGGAGGTGGTTGCCATGGTGCTACTGTCTTTCAGAGTTCAGAGAGATCTTCACAATGAACACGTTAAGCACTTTCTTGCAGCTGCAGCCAACAATAACATTTTTATCAGGAAACCACCAACTGCTTTCGTCTTTAACATCTCTACAGGGAAGTGGAATTTGTCCATCAGTTCTAATAAAAGATCTGAATCGTCTCATGATTTTTGGGCCTTTAAAAATATCCATAAAGACCTTAATATCCATAAAGACCAGAGAGCTGCCCGGAACCTGTAGCAAATTTAAAAGCGAAAGAGTTAAACAACAGACATGTTCCAGGAGGTGCATTGGGATCCTTCAACAGTTTCCCTGCTGGTGCACTCTGGGGTGGGGTTCACATGAGGAACTCCCCCACGTTTACTTAGCAGTGCCTCGTAAATCAGCCCGGATTACTACAGATACTGTGGTGCTCACGCACATACTGCAGAAAGCAGTATACGATATACTGCACCCCAGGAAAGAGTGACCGCTTTACAGTTCTGATTAATGAGGAGAAAGGTTCTGGGTTTCATCCGTCAGGCCAACCAGTCCCTGTTTCTAATCAACCACATACTACACATATCTCTATATGGAAGGATCCTCCAGAGTGAGGAATGCAGCACTGATCCCCCGAGCAACCAACAAGGAGCATCCATGGAGCTTCAAACGAGTGAGGAGGTCATTCAACGGGAAAGCACCAGTCCTCATTAAGACACGGTGCTCAACCCGGCAAGTGGTGAGGAGTTAATATGGCAGGAGTTGCATGTGGGGGTGACCTTTGCATGAGAGAGAGCTGAGAAAGCCCAGACACAGGGAGGAATAGCTGAACCAAAATATCAGCTGGGAGGTGGTGCCCCCCGCACGAGATGAGGCCGCCCAAACAACGAGTGAGGAAAGTGTACTTTGATAAAGTTACGTGAACGATACCCTGACAGTTGCTGGTATAAAATGGATTTCTATGAGTAAATCTGTCGTAGAATTTGACCCCCAAACATGTGCTTTTGAGAAAATATATGATCCTCTTGGCTTCAGTTTGACTTCTATACAGGCCAGATTAAGGCCTGTCCAGAAATGTCCTGATGCAAAACCTACGGTGATCGTCAATCATCCAACTCCTTCACTCTTTGAACCCTTGCATCGTCTCACGTTACACCAGGACCGTAGCGGATGGACAATGTGAGCACGGTATGATCTGTACAGTCCAGTGCAGTAATCTTGCATATGTTGCGTAATAGCACGTGGGACTGGAAGACAAAGGATGGAGCACATTTGGGTCTGATGGATTGTTTACTTTGCTCAAATCTGCGTTTCACAGTGGGCTTGAGATAAATTGCTTAATGGCCTTCCTGGAATGTGAAGTTCAGAGGAAGGCTAGATTCAAACTGATTCTGGCTGGTGAGAGAATCTTCAGCTGTTTCTTTCGTGTCTCCACTTTAATGTTCCGAGTAAAATTCTGTAAACAAGCCAACACTTTTATTTCCACCAAGAATAAAAGGGTTTATGTGAGGAAACTGTGTGAATGAAACAGAAAGCAACAGCTCTGCCCACTTTCATCTCAGGGATACATTAGCATGAGTTTGTTAAAATAACAAACCCCCAAGTCTTGCAATTCTACCTCTTCTCCACTGGGCCGTCACCTTCTCTGCAATTTCGCTCTCCGGAAAGAACTATTAAAAATGTTACTGAGCTATGGCCTGGTCACCAACTGCTGCTTTCACTCTCTACGACGCAACCTTGAACTTATCTGAAGTTCTTTATTTGAGGAAACACAAATATCTATCATCAAACGGACCATGTGAAGTCCGACTTTACCCGTGTGTAAACAAGAGTTGGTCATTGACCAGAGAACTCACTGCGAGACAGTGGGTGTGCTGATGACCATTATATTATGTAACAGGTGACAGAGCAGATGGATACGAACATGTGACACCGAAGGAAGAATTCAAGGAACATACTTGGACAGTTGGCTTGCTTGATAGCTTCGGTTAGCTTATGAAAATGAGTTTGGTAGTTGCTAACTTAACTGTGTTGTATTTGCATGAACATGACGGCATAATTTCTCTCTGGCTCAAGCTAACAAGCAGGCTGACTGACGTTAGTTGGAATTTAGCTAGCTTGCTAGCTCGAATGTCAACAAGCAAAGGGTCAGGGTAGCTATGGCTGAGGGGTTATGCTGACTAAAGCTAAAAATCGGGGAGCATTTGGTACCTCTGGGATCCTCTGGTATGAAATGTGAGAGCAGGAGCGTTTCATGTTATTGAACGGTTCTGACAGTGTAAACAGTTCTCAGGCTCTCCGTTAGAACTCTGACTGATTACAGCTGCAAAGAGAGGCCTTCATTCTCAGGCCTCTGTGATCACACGCTGCAGACATCATAATGGGTTAATAATTGCAGAGTGGAGTTTCACCTCTATGCAAACATTTCTCAGGGTCTCTGGAGTATAACTGGGTATTTTGTCATAAACAGGCTTCAAGGAGCATTGGGGAATATTGCCGAAAATGGTTGTTTATGGCGACACATGTGGCAGCAAAATGAAATGGCGCTTGTCGGACACGAAGGAGCATCGACTTAAAGAAAATAATAACACCGGTCTGTAACCATCACCCCACACACAAAACACACAAACACACACACACACACACACACACCCACACTCAGCGATCGGACCATGGGCAGTGAAGCGAGTGCACATGACAAACATGTCACAAGCATGTCATTATCCCAGCAAAGCTTGACCTGAGACAACTCACATAATAGCCGACCACAGGCTCTTGGAGGCAAACAAGTAAGTCGATTAAGTCTGAAAATATACTTAACAGCCTCTTCATTCACTGGTGTTAATAGGTGATTTTAAACTAAAAAAAAAATCGCACAATGCACCTTTATTTGATAGAAAGAAAAGGAAGTTGATAAGAGGGAGGATCTGCAGTTGTCATGAATGAGCGACTATGGCAGTTAGCCCACAAATCCCCCTCTAGCCCCTGTTAAATCTCAACTGGTCTTTAAAGGCCAAGAAGCCTGAAAGCGCCGCCCACTACATGCTACTACAAATCTCCGCAGTGCAAAGTGATTAAGTAATGAGTCAGCATGTGCACTGTACAGTGTTTGATATCTCTCAACATTTGGAAGTAATTTCCCGAAGGGCCTGGGAAAAGCCTCTCCTCTCCAAAGTCCAAGACAAACAGAAAATGTGTTGCTGGCAGTGATTAACTCATTCCGCACTCTGCCTAAATCAAGCCCCGTCTGGCCCCAGCCATTAAGTGCGAGGCCTCAGATCGTCAGCGGCTGCGCTCACTGTGGGAGTAACTCGTTGTGTCACAACCTGCGGGTCAAACAGAGTCGGCGTCAGCTTGGAGAGTCTCCAATGGGAAACGTAGCAGAAGAATGTACAGAGTGTAACGATGAATCAAAGACAAACAGAAGAACGTACAGGGCCTTGAACTGTGAGCTAACCAAACCACAGTCACTTCCATTTTCTGCTGAGGTTGCAGCCGGAATCACGACACATGACATGAGGCAACGGAGGCTGAACTTCAAAGGAGACGCACCTTTCTCTGGATTAGCCAATGGAAACCTTACGAACCTCAAATACTTCAGATACACTTGAAGCCCCTCGTAATTCATTTACAGCTATTCTTCGTCCACTCTTTTATTTGTGTCCAGTTTGTAAGGTTTTGCTGAAATGACGCCCTTTTCCACAAACAGAAATGACACTGAGTGTATTTGTACTCACTTTGTATTTACATCACAAGCCGGTCTTCTCCATGACGGCCCAGTCGCACCACCACATTTTTTTACATCAGTATGCCCCCATAAAAACATCAAATACTGGGCCTACATTTGATATATGAAATTGTTATTTCATGCATCTGAAACTGCAGGTGCATTCTTGAAAAACAAGTGCAAAGGCAGCAGATTCTGCTCTGAGAAAGAGGAAGAGTGTTCAGCCAAGTGGATCAAAGAGAGATGAGAGGAACTGTAACTGACTAACAGCATCAAAAAGAAATACAGACATAATTTGGGTGATCAGATCAACTATCATTGACTGTATGTCATGGCATTAAAAGATCAATGAGAAGTTCACAGCCGTTGACATTGAGCAATGAATGGGAGGAAGCGGCCATTGCGTTTTTCTCCCGTGTCATTACGTTAGTGTTTTGCTTGTCCCCTCAAACGTCCGCCAAAGGAAACCCATCCCCACGAGCAGAGAGCATGAGGGGGGTGTCAACCGTACAAGCCTCCGTCTTCTGCCCTATCATTGGTCGCCATGAAACCTCCATCAGTTTAAAACCAGACACCACTTTCCTCCCTCCCTCGACACACCACAACCCCCTGAAACGCTGCGAGTGTGTGTGTGTGTGTGTGCGTGAGTGTGTGTGTATGTGCCACACGGTGAGCGAGAGAGAGAGATAACCAGAGTTTGTGTCAGGATGCCTGCGTACGCAACCAACATGAGGCTGAAGTTCCCCATCGTGGCCTTGGCTCTGGAGATTATTACCATCATACTGTTTGCAGTGTTTACGACGTACGACGATGGCAAAGGTCACGGTGCCAACACCAATGGGACGCACCATGACAATCCAATGAAAGACTACCCCGGTAAGTTCCCTGTGTGTGGGACTGTGCACTGGGGGATAATCTGCACACAGTGTCTGGTCACTACATGGGTTTAGATAGAAGGTATTGAAAATGATGTAAGGATTTTAGAATGAGAATTTTTACTTGAATTTGCCCCAAAATCCAGAGTTGAAGTATCCTGCAAAGTCTTCTGAGACTTAGTAGCATCACATCTAAACTGATTTGCCAACCACTAATAAAATAATCAGATTGAGATTCTGAAATGAAGCCTAATTGGGTTTATTTCTATATTCTTAAGCTTCAGACTTTGATCTGAATTCTGTTTGACGGGCGTAATGTTCCAATTACTCGTGAAAGAGCAATAGAAAGTATCTGGGGGACATGCTGAGGGCAATAAAGACCAAGTCACGGGGGTCGAATTCTCGTCCGACACAAAGTCTATTGACGGTCACACAGCTGGAGAGAGCAGAGAGGATCCTGCAGGGAGACGTGTTGGGTCTCACATGGAGGAGGTCACATGTGATTTAAGTTAATGTCCTGGCGAAGGAGATAATGAAGAGCGAGAGACAGATGGTCAGAGGAGCAGGGAAGAGTTCAGAGTGAGAGACTGTATGTGATGCATTGAAAACAGTTCACTGAAGGAGTTTGTTGGAGAGTGAGTGGAGCAGTTGTCATCATGGCCTCTTATCTCTATGATGGATTAAACTCTCTCTTTGGCTGTATGAGCGTCTGACGGTGACTGGGCGTGGCAGGTGTGGCCCTGAGAGATTAGCTCTGCAGTCAGAATCAAGTCTGAGGAGATCTTCACGTTAACGTGTTGGGCTTTAAATGGGAAGAAATTCATTTGTACAGTTTGTTTTGAATCTCTTTTCCTTTTCACTGAGCTGCTGATTCCATAAGGTCATTTGAGCAGAATTTGATCAATACAAAATAAAATGGGCGTGAAACGATTTTTCCATATAAAATTTGGAATTCTTGCAGCAAAATGTCTTCAAATCCATTGATCTGAGAGAAAAACTCTGCATATAAACTTACAAATTCTGGCTAAACTTAAATTCCACATCACACTGGTGTATTTCAATATACAGGACATGATTTGCATACTATGCATTCACTTGTTACATAACCCTATGACCGTATCTCATTGGGGCTGCAAGTCACAACTATTGAATAATTGATTAATCTATCTATATTCTTGTATCATCAGTTTATTAGATAAAAAAGACAAAAGCTATATATATTTATACTTATTTAAAGGACAACATGTTTTCTGGGACAATGCTTAGAACTACAAATGTTTATACTTTTTTATTGTGCATTGAGATGCATGGCGCATGTACAGCCACGACTCAATTAATCAATAACCAAATCAGCTTATTTTCTAATAATCGAGTAAAACAGATTAAGATGATTAGTTGTTGCAGCTCTAAGCATGATTACGTATAAATTCTACACTAGAAATAAAGGTTAGCACAGACACATTCTGTCTGATTAACATGGAAACAGCACATGGTGTTAATTGTTAAGGTTATATTGTAATGAGACTTTATCTACAAAGTATAAAAAACTTATGTTATATGATGTTCAGGGACATTTAGTAAATGTATGTTGTGTTAAATGATGCTGAATGAGCCTGGATGTGCAGAGAGGGAAATGCAAGGTTGGCAGTTTGCGTGATCACAGCTCCACAATCCAGATGAGTGTAATTAGAGTTCAAAGAAAGATAAGCAAGCAGGGAAATGTGAAACTAGTAAAAAGGCTTCATCACCACACGCTATGTCTTTTAACGCCAGAAATTAATCATGGCCGTCTTTGATGACTCCATCTCTTTGGGAAATCACTTTGGGAAATGAAAAAAAAAAACCCCATCAAAGTTGCAGAATTTTCTTGCTGCAGCTTTTGAGGAAATTGTTTTGTTTTTTTTCAAATAAATGTTGCACTGATTGCATCACTCACTCCTGCAGTACAGTACTGGGTCCTGAGGGAACTCTCTCCTCTTGGCTCGCCCCAAATGGTCTGAAGATCAGAGCGTGAGCGGCGTTACCTAACATCTGGGCGTGGTGCCAGTTAGCGAAGCTGCTCTCCAGCTTCACCTCCGCCCCTCCTCATCCTCAATCTGCTCCAGAGGAGCGAGTCTGAATCACAGTCACCATCAGATGTTTGCACCTTGACTGGTGCATGGATCCGTGTTTGAAACGATGAGGAGCAACCACAGATACAAATCATAGGAGTTGTTCACCATTTTATGTTTCACTTCAACAACTTAAAATTAGACTTAGGAGCAAAATCAAGCATCTAATTTGCCCTGAAGAAACATTTAAATCATCTCAAAAGTGTATTGACTTGTAAAGGGGAAAATGCAGTTTAATTCGTTTCAGCTCCATGATCTGAAATCCTTGATGAGCAGCTACAATCAGCGAGGAATGCAAAAATTATTCAAGATCAACATGTTCCAGAGTGATGCCGATTTATAGATCCCCTCTAGCAATTTACCAGAGAGAGAATTCATTTGAAAAAACTATAATGACCTCTGACTGTCAGCAGGGAACTCCTCAAATGTGCATTATTCTAAACAGAGTTTGTTGCATTTGTTGCAGCAGCAGCAGCAGCACCAGCAGCAGCAGCAGCAGCAGCTCTACTGGTGCAGAAGCTGAAACCTGCACATTCACCTGGAACATGCAACTACACCTCTGGATTTCACCAAATTCAACACAATGCACCTTTAATGTATAAGATTAAGGATTAAGACTGATAGCCAATTGCAGCTTCACTTAGCTTAACATAAAAAAGTGAAAACAAGGGGTTCACACCTCATACAGCTCAGTCTAAAGGTCACAAAGTCAACAACATGAGGACAGAGGCTGCAGACAACTTCAGACTACAAACAACTCAGCGCTGCCTCTAGTGGACAAAAGTCCAACACATATCCACCTCTTCTGCACAGGATAAGAGAAAATCAAATATATGACACGATCGATTTGCACCAATACTACACCCAGATGAGCTTTCATCATAAATGTTTTCAAACAGTCCACTTCATCATTTAAAACTACATAATGAGGATTTAACCCGCCTCTCTAGAGACAAACACCGTCTCCTGTCTCCACAATGGCACCCACCCTAATAATCATAATACTATTAAGTGAGGAAACTAAGCCCATTGTTTGCCGTCCCTCCACCTTGACGCACTTTTCCACATGAGGGGCTCATCACATCAAGCTCAGAGGCTCCTGGAAAACATGAGCGCCACTTCCTGTCACCACCGTTGGGAGGGAGCGGCCCCCAAAGTAATGGCTGCCCGCGCTCGTACAGCTGAGACCGTAGATAATGAAAAAAGGGAAATTAGCCAAACAAATATTTTAAAAAACGCTGCCATCTTTTAGCGGCTGAGACCAACAGATAAGGGTCTGCCAAACGTCTGCACTGGGGGAGACTTCAGGAGTTTATACCGTCAGAATCACGAGAGACAACAACATGAACTCAGGAGACACTGCAGCGTTTTCCCAGATCCCCATTCATGGTGCGATTTAATTGCTTTTCCAGCCACCGGGTCACGGCTGACAATGCAGCTCCTGTGGAAGGAAATGACTTCTGCGAGGCCCAATAAGCCCTCGATAAATCATTTAAACTACAAAGCCAAATGGGGAAAGTGGCAGCGCCATCTCTAATTGGAGGCAGGGTTCGATAACAGCATCTCATCTGATTTGGTTTTGTGTGCACGTTTGGCCGAGGCCAAAGCGGGGCGACGGCCACAAAGCCCTGTCGTCACATGAACTGGCAACATGAACTGACCTCTCCTCTCCGTCTGCAGTCTTTCAGGACGTCCACGTCATGATCTTCATCGGCTTCGGCTTCCTGATGACCTTCCTCAAGAGATACGGCTTCAGCAGCGTGGGCGTCAACCTGCTCCTGGCCGCCTTCGGCCTGCAGTGGGGCCTCCTCATGCAGGGCTTGTGGCACCGGGACAAGGACACGGGCAAGATCAAAATCAACATCCCCTCGTAGGAATACCGCAGTTTCACTTGTGCTTCCTCGTCATGCCGCGCTTCCCGTTTCTCTAATGACTGTCGTTTCCGGGCAGGATGATCAACGCGGACTTCAGCACGGCCACAGTGCTCATCTCCTTCGGAGCCGTCCTGGGTAAAACCAGCCCCGTGCAGCTGCTCATCATGACAATACTGGAGATCACCATCTTCTCCCTTAATGAGCATCTGGTGGTGGGTGTTCTGAAGGTGAGCACCTGATGGCACACGCACGCTGCACTGCGCATTTGTTGATTGGTTTGCTTGCGAACAAGGTCGTACAAAAACGACCGGACGCATTAGTATGAAAGTTGGTGGAGGGATTGCGTGTACTTAGGGGAGGCGGGCGGGGGGGGGGGGGTTACGTTTTGGTGCAGGGGGGGGGGGGGGGGGGGGGGGGGGGGGGGGGGGGGGGGGATTACGTTTTGGTGCAGATTCATAAATTGTTTGAAAATGTTCTTTACCCTTAAAAGGTGCAGTGTGTAAGGTTTGGTGACGTCCAGAGGTGAAGTTGCATGTTGTATCCGTCACCTCAACCTCACCCTTCAGAGCGTTCAGGAAAACCTATGGACGACTTCAGCTGTCCTTAAAACTTAAATGGGGCAATAAATGAGGTCCACATGGCGGCCCCCATAGAGAGGACCCGCTCCTCGTGTAAATATACATTCATTGGGAATGGTTGGTATTGTCTCTTAATCACCGTCACACTCAGAGAGGTCAACGTTCTCTCACGCTACAATTACTGTCAGGGGTTCAACAACAGCCGCTAGGGTTATGTACTCCTGACTCCACTGTAATTTAAGTGCCTTAAGTTAAGGCACTTAAACTGTAATTTAAGTGCCTTAAGTTACAGTAAACAGGATGTAGACTGGCGGTAAACACACCACTCATTGTTGGCCTCTCATCTGCTGACCCATAGCACCCGTGGCTTAAAGTGTGCACATGACTATTGACGCAATTATAAAAAAGTTACATTTGTTGTACCTGTGTAAACGTTGCCGCCCGGAGATGTTTCATGAACAGGGGCGTCCAAAGTGGAGCCCAGGGGTCAACTATGGCCCACAAATCTCATTCTAAAAAAATATAATGGAATGTGGCCCCACACATGAAACTTCTCTGTATTATACATCTTAATTTCACTAGGTGGCAGAATGAGTGACCTCCACTCTTATCAAAAATGAGTGGTAGCGGTTACTTTGTATGAGCCGGCACATGTTTTTTTTAAAGTCCTGCACACTGCACCTTTAAGTGTGGTTTCACCAGACATGGATTGTTATGACAGCATCGTTGGTCTTTGCAGGCCAATGATGTCGGGGCGTCCATGATCATCCACGCTTACGGAGCCTACTTCGGCCTGGCGGTGGCTCGGGTGCTTTACCGACCGGGTTTGCGAAACGGACACGATAACGACGGATCCGTTTACCACTCGGACATGTTCGCCATGATCGGTAAGAATCCACTTTTTACCCGCTGCATTTGTATGACACACTCCCCCCTAGTGGACACAGATAACAATGCATGAAGTGCAAATGCTAAATGGAATTTCAGGATCATCTGACTTCTTCTCCTTCTTTTTCTACAGGAACCGTCTTCCTCTGGATGTTCTGGCCCAGTTTCAACTCAGGAATCGCTGACCCCGGTTACACTCAGCTCACCGCCGTCATCAACACGTATCTCTCCCTGGCCACCTGTGTGCTCTCTGCCTACGCCATCTCCAGCTTGGTGGAGCACAAAGGAAAACTGGACATGGTCAGATAACCTTCCTCCTTAAATTCACCCGGATTTAGAGTTTAAAATTGGCTTATTTTACCGTTGTCACGTGCAGGTCAGTGGCTTAACAAGTAAACCCATTCTGCTCGGTGACAGGTGCACATTCAGAATGCCACCTTGGCTGGTGGCGTTGCCGTGGGAACATGTGCCGACATGAACATTGAGCCATACGGTGCCATGTTGATTGGATTACTGGCTGGCATCATCTCTACCCTTGGCTTCAAGTACCTCACGGTGAGTTGAGAGTCGAAGCAAAGGGTGCGACAAAAATCACATCAGCTGTTTTAAAGCTTTTAGATTATAGTTTTTAACCATTTAAAAAATAGATACAATTCTTTTCCACCGTTGTTCAAAGAAAATAGTGAATTTGTTAGATTTGCAAAATTGCTTTGTTATGAGTTGTCTTCATCAGCCACAGATTCTCAGTCAACTGCTCGTGCCCCAGTTTTCACTTCAATATTTTACCTGAGACTCCGATTCGGTTGCCATGACGCCTCGTGTCCTCCTCTGCAGCCCATCCTGGCGTCCCACTTGGGCATTCAGGATACCTGCGGCGTCCACAATCTGCATGGCATGCCCGGCATCCTGGGCGGACTGGCTGGTATCGTGGCCGTCGCTTTGGAGAAGAAGAGGTGAGAGCCCCGTTATTCAATTTAAGTCTTCAAGACACGGCAAAACACACACACACACACACACACACATACATACATTTAACTGTGTTAAAGGTGCAGTGTGTAAGATTTGGTGACATCTAGAGGTGAAGTTGCACCCATCACCTCACCCTCAACCTCTCAAGCCCTATGGTAGACTTCAGGTGTCATTAACACTAAAAAGATGTTTAATCCATCCACTCTGGGCTAAAAAAAAAAAACATGGCGGCCACCATGGAAAGGACCCGTTCCCCATGCCCATATACATTAGTGGGCTCATTTTAAAAAAATATTACATTTAGATGATTATAAATTCAGGAAACTGTCAGTCTGTAATTGTTTTGTGACATTTTTAGAATGAACAACAAAATAACACACTGCACCTTGAAAGGTTTGCATCCCCTCGTTGACCACATCCAACTCTCACCCATGTCCTCCTCCTCCTCCTCCTCTTCAGTGGTACCGTTGCCATGCAAGCTGCCGCCTTGGCCTCATCCCTCGGGATCGCTATGGCCGGAGGCACCATCACAGGTGGGTGGTGGAGCTGGAGGTGAAATCACAAAACACATGGAAACAGGTCAAAACAAACTGTTCATTTTCCTCCTCTAGGTTTTGTAATGAAGATGCCGTTCTGGGGACAACCTCCGGACCAGAACTGCTTCGATGACTCTATTTACTGGGAGGTGAGAAAGTCCCAGTCCTCATAAACGTCATCCCAGTGCCTGAGTCTCGTACATTACGAGCCGACACGTGTGGATGTTCTATACAGATAATGAAACGTGTTGTTCGGGATCATAGATGGATTTGTCTGTTAAATTCGTTTTTTTGTAACTCTCCTTCAGTGCAGTTGAGGGTTGAAGGTTCGGTGTGTACAACTACGGTGAACTTAAATTCATATCTACTGAATATATGATAAGTGTTGTTTCCATAATGCTGAAACACGCCCTTTATATTAAACATCAGGGGCAGGTCCTCACCACTAGAGGCCGCCAAGTTGTTACAGTAGCCAATATATGACAACCTCATCATGAGCGGAGTATTTTTTTTTTATATCGTTATTAACTATGCAGATTATTCTTACATCCAGCATTTTGTTCAACTCCCCCAGTGGCACTAATAAAGTCTCCTGTGTTGAATTGGCAGGTTCCGGAGGAGGAGGAGGAGCCCGATGAGAGCCTGGCTCATGCCGACCACTCGAAGAACAAAGCAGAGGCTTAAGAACATGTGCCCGACATCGACACATTCACACATGACGACCACAGATGTCGATGTGCCGGTCGGTTTTCTTGTTCGCACAAAAACTGCCATTTCCCAACGATGAAACTGTTTTCTTTTTACATGGGCATTTACATACATGAAATCTCTCAGGATGGCGATTGACGTAATTGAGATGAATGGATTTTTAACAAAGCAAAAACATTTTAAAGTTGCAGTGTGAAGGAGTTAGG
>JAFBJT010107911.1:29335-58154 GCA_016785325.1 Chascanopsetta lugubris | reverse complement strand
CCCCCTCGCAACCCGCCGCTCTCCCCCACCCCCCCCCCCACACACACACACACACCCCTCTCTCTCCGCCTCTGACTTGCCCCAATCGAGACACTAATGGAACAACACAGCTTGCCCGGCTGGAGTTCATGACCTCATATTGCTGCGGCCCACCTGTCAGAGCCTCTTACAGTCTCTGAGTCGCAGGCAGATGTTCTGACATCACCAACCCCTGCAATGACCCTTTACTCTCAACCACTGTAATAGTATATATATATATATATATATATTCTAGCCGAGGGCAGGAGCCTGGATACAGCATCAAGAAGTAAGACGGGTCAATTCCAGGTTTTCTGTGTTTGCATCTGAGAGAGAATATGCAATCATGCCCCTGAGCAAGGCACATATCCGGTTAGAGAGCCCAGCTGGGTGCACAGATGATGAGGGAATGGAAAGATGGAGGGCAGAGCAGTTTGTATGTCACCAGCGTTTACTTTGGCACAGCTCGACCTCCGAGGAGTATGTCAGGTTTTTTTGGGTTTTTTTAAGAGAATAAAAAACTTTAATTGTCCGCCCGGTAAACATGAGACTCCCGGAGCAGCCAGTTAGCCTAGCTTAGCATAAAGCCCGTCTCCGGAATCTGCAGCGATTGCAACAGTATCACTTTTTACAGATATTTCTCTTCTCCCCTGCCTCATCCCTCGTTCCCCTGTCAGTCAAAGCGCTCACCACAAACATCTCGCAGTATTCCCACATGCTGAGCTGTCTCTTCTGCGCGCCGCTCTGCAGAATGCTGCCATCGCACAACGCTTTCTCACTGGAGCCAAGATTCCGCTGCATCGGCTCCAGGGTTTTTTGGCATTCAGGGGAATGTGTTTTTTCGACAGTCTCATCGAGGTAGAGGAAAAAAAAAAAAAAAAGATGCGATCACTCCGTATATCGCCGAGCGGCTGATCCCGCAATTTGCCGTGAGTGCGTGTGTGACAAGCTGCAGACCTCTTCAGTTAGCCGAGGTCACGTGTTTACTAGGGTCAGCAATTTAATCACCACTGAAAACAGAGAGAAAACATCAAAGTGTAATTGAACTGGTTGTAAAGCAACAGGGCACCCTCTCAGTTTTTATGGAATGGGACGGGGAGGGTCAAGTGAAGCCAAATAAAAGAAACACTATAAATTAGTAACCCGGGGAAGGGTTAATGACCAAACACTAAATAGGGAAGGGAATGCTTTTAAAGGTGCAGTGTGTAACATTTGGGGTTATCTTTGTCACTTTTAAAAAAACATTACAAAACAATTACATACTGGCATTTTCATGAATGTGTAATCACAGAAATCTTATATTATTTTTCTTTTACCCTTAAATGAGCCTATTCATGTGTGTTAACATGAGGCACTGGTCCTCTCTACGGGGGCCGCCATTTTTTACAGTAGTAAAAGTGGACACAATAAACATCTTTTGAGTTTTACTGACAGTTGAAATCTACCATCGGCTCTCCTGCATGCTCAGAAGGGTGTAAGTGAGGTGATGGATACAACCGGCAACTGCACCTCTGGATGTCACCAAATCTTACACACTGCACCTTTAAAGTGAGTGCTCGCTCTATAACGTGGTCTCGGAGCTGACAGCAGTCAGGCTCATCACACCTCTGCGTGGACCAGTCTCAGTCAACAGGCTGCTTCGTTATTTCATTTCTCTGCAGCGTACAGAGCCTCAGTCTTAGACCTGATGTCTGTTGACTGTTGTTTCCGCGGTGGAAGGGAGGCGCCCAGATGTTCCCGAGGAGAGATCTATGTCAGCGGCTCACGCAGGAATGCAGATTCCCTGGGAAAGTTTAAAAAAAACACACAAAAAATTTCTGCTCAGCCTCAGCTCCTGATAAATTGACACGATCATGACCTCACTACTGTCATAATACCTGGGGCTGGGGCTGTCACTGTCTCATATCAAGCAGCAGAAATAGAGTGTGTGTGTGTGTGTGTGTGTGTGTGTGTGTGTGTGTGTGTAGAGGAAGCACACATGATTTCCTCCTCAAGGTCCAGTGTGTAAGATTTAGGTCAAATTATTTCTTTCGGCGGAAATTAAATATAAGTGGATGTTATACGCTATAATAAGCCCTTTTTAGCCCTTTCTTCTGGCAGGTCCTCTCTACAGGGGGCGCCATGTTGCACCACTATGTTTTTACTGTAGCCCAGGATAGATCAACAACAATTTTAGAATTTAAATAATATGTAATGGCTAAGTTCACCTTCATTCTTGGGAGGGAAGGACGAGGTCAGCTTAGATTTGACTAGTATGTGATGAATCTGACATACTGCTCCTTTAAGGTTGTCTTGAGACAGCTGTATTCCATGGGTAGATATTCATTGACTTTGCACGCAATGTACTGTCCTTTCATCCAAAACTTTTTGGTGTGTTGATGTGTTCAAATGTAAAGTATGGATCTCCAAAAGAAGGATTTATAATCAAATATGATTGTGAATGATCATCTCCATCCTTAAAACAGATTCCACCCTGGCTTTAATACTGTCAATCACACTGTCATCGTATTTTCATGTCATCATTTGGCCTCTTTTTAATCAGCCGTTTAGCTCAATGAATGCAACTTTCCATTTCTGGCTTCGATTTAAGCAAATGTATCAAAGAGCTGTTTCATTTCGCTGCGAGCAAAGTGAGCAGAGGAGAAATTACTTTTGTTAATCACGGAGCGACAATGATTATAATTCTATTACTTGTTCTCTGTCCAGTGGTTTGACTTTAATGGGTTTGCATTTGGTGACATTTCAGTTCCGGTGGTCTGATCCTTTTTATGACCGTGTCTTATTTTTACTATGTGGTCAAATTTGCATGATTCTATTCCTCTTAGATTAAAGGAAGGAGCGTGGACTGAAATGTTCTGAAGTAAAAGTACAAATAGATGCACAACATGTGTTTTCCAACTATATATCAACCTCTTAAGAATTAAGAAAGGTACTTGTGTTTAAATACTATCCTTGTGATGCTGGTGCTGCAGGGGGCGGGACCTTAAGTTATTTTCTTGCTCTGATTGGACAGTTGGAACACTTCCCATTTCAAAAATATATATTCTAAAATATTTATATATGTATACATTAGAACCTATTTCATACAAAAAACAATGAACATGCAACACAATGTATTGTAAACTGTATACTATGGTAAGGTAAATAAAAGATTTTAGGGTTTAGTGACATCTAGTGGTGAAGTTGCGTGTTGCAGCTGAATACCACTCACCTATGATAGCTTTCAGTTATTGAGATAAATGAGGTGTGTCATTTGATCATTCTGAGCAACTGTGATGCAACACATCAGCTTATATGCTTGTGATGTCACATGCAAAGGGCTCATTCATTGGGAATTGAAAACATTATCGTGAATTAATATTCAATTTCTGCAGATAGAAGTGGAAGTATTTTCACCCCTATAACACACAGGCGCTTTAAGTAACAAACACTAAAACCTTTAACAAAATATTAAACTAAAGTACTTTTTGACATCCCTCTGCGAGGTCAAATGTGTGCTACGTTATTTCTGTTTTCAGTCCACTCAGCGGTCGTGTGGCTCCATGTTAAAGAGCTGTGCTGCACAACAACATGAGAGGAGACCACTTCAGGTGCTAATGAAAAGTTCTCATTATTCCTTTCATGGCCCCGCGCCGCCTCTCCACCTCCGCACTCACGTGTTTACATATGAGCCATTCCATTTTTAATAAGTCAACATGTCATCCTCCTATTATGTATTCTAATGTATTCTGCCGCGTGCAGGCACTAACACAGGTGCCACTCTGGCATTTGCTCATTGTTAACACTGACCCAATGTGTTAGTCATCAGCAGCACATGCAGATCCTGTGACATCACTTCCCTGCAGAGCCTTTTAACGTGTACTTAGAGTAGTATGTTTTGACACCATGCTTTTCAAACCGTGCCAGGACTTTAGGGCGGGGGACGGGCGGGCGGGGTGTGTGTGTGAGTGTGGGGGGGGTCTTGTTTTGGCTTACGAAGAAAAAAATTTTTGACATATCGCGCGATGCTCTGATATCCCACGGGAAGGGAGGAGAGTGTAAACACTGACAAGCTGTATTTTATAAATGTGTAATTTGTTTTAAACGCTTATTTTCCAAAAAGGACAAAGATGATGAGGCACAAGCCGCCGAACCAGTCTTCCCACAAACGCTTCCTTTGTGTATCGTGATCCACCACAGGCACATAAACACTTTCTCCTCGTTTGAATCCCTGCATAAAGAAAATGTGATTGCAGAGATAGCGAGTGTTCAGTGTGCATCGCACCGAGTCACAGGGTTCAGTGAAGCACACGCATGTAAACAGTCATTCCCACACGTGTGCGGCCTTCCCAGAAACCCCAAAGCCTCTCAAATCATTACCCAATCTCCATGTCCATTTCTGACTCTGCTTGTTTGCACAAGGTATTGTTGAGACAAGGTTATGTAAACCAGTCCCACTTTGTCATCTCAGGGACTCTGTGCAGCTTTGCACATCTGATGTTTGGGAGTATGAATAATAACTATATAGGAGCCTAATGCACATCTGCCTTAGATTAATGCAGACCTCTCCCGCGGCGCTGACCTGCATTCCTCAGCACTCGATCAGCTCCGGGGGTTTGATTTCATTCATGGCCTGTGAGCAGGTAAACGGCTGCATCCCTCCCACCCCACTCCTCGCTGTGGGACAGTGTCACCCATTAATACAGTATGTGAACAGGCCTGTGCCATGAGCTGTGCAGGAATATGTTGATTTTCTTCTCTTTTTTTTCTAATGATATTTTTTTAAAGCATGTAAACATGTCAAAGCCCGTCCTGAGTTCAGGGTTAAATATTAAGAATATCTAAGTCTGAATTGTAGAATCTTTTTTTTTTATTGTCTTAAAGGTGCAGTGTGTAAGATTGCGCTCATTTTCTGTCACTTTTAAAAATCTCACAAACATACTGACTTTTCATGAATGTATAATCACCTATATGTTTTGTTTTTATCCATTACCCTGAAACGGGCCCATTAATGTATATTTACATGAGGTCCTCTCGACAGGGGCCGCCATGTTTTTACAGTAGCCCCGAGTGGACGCACTAAACATCTTCTAAGTTTTAATGAAAACTGGAGTCTACCATAGATTCTCCTGCATGTTCAGAAGGGTGAGGGTGAGATGATCTATACGACATGCAACTTTACCTCTAGATGTCACCAAATCGTACACACTGCACCTTTAATCTTAGCTGATTCAAACATATATTGATTAGGGAAAAAAACATTACTCATTTATGAAATTTTCACGTGTCATTTTTGCTAAAAAAAAATCTACATTCTCATTGTAGCTGCTCTTATCTCCTTGTGCTGTAGATATTAAGAGGTAAGACATATTCAGTCAGTTTCCTCATTTTTGCATGTGAGGATCAAGGCCCAGTCACTGTGCGCTGTTGCCATGTAAATCGCAGACAACGCATTAGTGCAGCTGAAGTTGCCACACACCCATATAACAACTCCCCACGGACTCCTGCAGAGGACTGTTGTCATCGTTGGTGGAGATGCATTGAGCAATATATCTCCCTATGAGGACCACACATATCTGCACACGCCTGTTGACGCCTGAGGCTTCTGGCGAGACCCCAAAGTATCCTCCCCAGAGCCGTGATGCCTTCATCTGGCTGCAACATTTTCAATAATAACATTGCATGAGCTCTTCTCGAGGGAGGGCATGTCGCATTTAATGATGCAGTTTAAACGGCTCTGTCAATGCACTTGCCAAATATAGGTTCACTTCAGTGCAGGGGTGCTATAGCAGCACTGGATATACTGACCCCAACACTCCTGGAATTAAGATTGAAACCTGCTCATGTTTTTTTGTTTTTTTTAATCTGGAAAAAAAACGTGGCTAAGTGTGACGGACACTTAGGGTTGAATTCCACATGCGTGAAAGAAAATAGTTCCACTCCCGTAGGATGTACATTTGGGCCCTTGAGTTGGATTGAAATGAAGTTTAATTTTATTTATTGCACCTACTTTTACATTTCGTCTATTTATTTTTTGTATTTTTTAGTTAATTTGTTAGTGGACAAGTTTCAGTTTCAGACATGATCATAACAGATGTTTTCTTCTGTAAGAGCACGATAAACATCTGGAGTGGAAATAAACAGGCGCCAACGGGTCTGATCGCTAAACTAAATATATTTTCATGTGTCCAAGGAACCAATCACACACACACGGCAGGCCTCTTTTTTATTTATTTTTTTTTTCATTCAATTTTATTCAAAAGATTCTGATTGGGCTTTTTAATCCAAGGCTCGAATTCTTTTGTTCAGTCTGGGTTTTTTTATTTTTTTATTTTCTTATATTAAAGCTTTAAACGCGTCTCATAAAAGAGGACAGTAAAATGTCTGTTTATTTTAAACGGCCATAATGGTGCAATAAATTGTCTTGCGACTCAGTAAAAGTGTTCATCGACAGGCTGGAATGATATTTGTAAGAACAAATTTAGATTTAAATGAACTGTGTTAGTCTGGAGCCGCGTGCAGAGGCCTGTATAGTCTGTCCTCATGTGTTTATGTAGCTACTGTTTTGCGACTCTTTTCAACAGTTGTTCAGTTTATTAGGAAGGAAATAGGCGGAAATTGGTTGAAAATATTTTAGAAAAATAAAATCAATTGAAATAGGTCCTGTTATTTTGTATTATACCAAAGTATAGCTGACTTTGTTTTGGGGTTTTTTATTAGATGATTATATTTTAATTGTGCATCTAAATTGCTGAAATGTATTTATGGAGAAACTAATGTTTATGTCGATTTTTAAAATTTAATAAACACTAATACAAATGTATTTTTAAATGAAAAGTATTGCATTATAAATAAACGTCATAGGTAAATAAACAATAGATATCTATAAATCCTACAAAAAACCTGAAGCGGAGCACAGAAAGAAAATCATTGAATTTGACGCAATCATTTCTAATAATTTGTTCTAATTATTATGTTTACACGACTTTTGCAACAACAAAAACATAGATGTCCCACTTGGAATAAATACTATGGTGATATTTCGGCCTCTGCTGCATCACGCGCATGTCGGGCTAAAGCATGAATTTATAATAGATGTGATGAGTGAAGCTGCAGAGCGGCTGACTTTCCTCTGACACACTTTCCATCATCTCCTGCGAACATCCACACTTGTCTCGCGTTTCCGTCCAACACCAGAGACATGTTCCCTCTCCCCCCCTCCCTCTCTCTCTCTCTCCCTCTCTCTCTCTCTCTCTCTCTCTCTCTCTCTCTCTCTCTCTCTCTCTCGCTCTCTCACCCTCTCTCCCCCCCACTCACCGTAGCAGGAGATGAGGCTGCCGTTGTGCGCGCAGTCCGGGTGCAGCTTGCCTCCCTCGGGCGGAGTCTTGCAGTTGGGCCGCTGCATGATGAGCTGGTACTTGCCGAAGGTTCCCTCCTCCGCCCCGTCCAAGGACTGGCAGTCCGGCTGGAAGGGGCTCCGGGACTTCTCCCCGTACGCCTGCGCCTTCCCGGGCAGGAAGGTGGGGCTGTACTTGCTCTCCGCGCTCTGCGGGAAAGTCCTGAACGGGTTGTTGTTGCTGCTGCTGCTGCTGCTGCTGCTGCTGCCGGTGTTGGCCTGGTGCTCCCGAGCCTGCGCAGCAGCAGCAGCAGCACTGGACGCGCTATAATACGAATCCATCGATGTCATGTCACAGTATGAGACGCACGTATCTGCGTTCATACTTCAAAAATCTGGGTGTTTTTTTAAGGAAGAGAGAAAAAATCCACAAGTTTCCTCTTCTTCTTCTTCTTCTTCTTCTTCTTCTCCTCTTCCCTCCTTCTCGTATCTTCTTCTGCAAACTCACGGCGACGCGCGGCTCGTGCACACGCTCGCACACACACACACACACGCGTGCGCACACGCTCACAACTGGCGCATCTGGGACTGGTTATAAAAATGAATCAGATGTTTTCCAGAGTCTGCAGACTGAACAAATGCTAAAAGCCCCCTGAAGGTTTGTCGGGGTAAAAGAGAAATGCCTTGCTCAAGCTGATGCCGCCTTAGTAGCCCCCCTCTCCCTCTCTCTCTCTCTCTATCTCTCTCTCTCACCCACACACACCCATACACACACACACACGCACATACACACACGTACACACACACACACACACACACACACACACACACGCACACACACACACGCACGCACACACAGTGAGCAGCCCGACCTTCAGGCTCCTGCGCACACATGTGAAGTGCAGGCCCACACTGAGCTGCAGCCTTATGCAGCCAACAGAGATGGGAGGTCAAGCTCATGGAGGAGGAGGAGGAGGGGGGGAGGAGGGGGAGGAGGAGGAAGATGAGGAGGCTTTTTGGTGACCACGCGGGAGACACAACACATGACTTTATAATGTAATAAGAGCAGGAATACAAGGGCTTTGATTACTGCTGTTGGAGCCATGGACACACTCGAACATCTCTGTTTAAAATCAACTTTATTTATGAGCAATTCTTATGCAAGAGTCTAACACGAGAGTCATGTTTATGTACAGTATATTTCATTTTTTAAATTATACTACTAATAATAATAATAATGTTAATAATAATGATAATGATGAACAATACTAGCAAGAATTAATGATGAAAACAATTAGAATCATAATAATTCATTCACATTTAATACACAGGGGATTTTGGTGCTAAATAATGAAAATAGCAATGATGAGAACAACAACAACAATTGTTATTTTATTTATGAGTCATATTTCCTATACAGCTGATCCAGTCGCTGATTGATCATTAAAATCAATTACTTAATTTAAAGTTTGATAAATATGGCATTTTTAAGAAAGCTTAATACAGCGTAATACACTTGCATATATTTGATATAGCTCTGCAGAGTACTGATTCGAAAGTGCACATGTCTGCAGTGATTAAAATAAAAATCTATGTTTAAAAACAACCCTGTTAGTGATGTCTTAAAATTCCTTGTGCGTAAAATTTGGCCACAGTGCGTAAAAAATTACGCACGGAACAACCCAGGATCATTGCGCACATAACGACAGCCACGAATGTTGTGTGTGTGTGTGTGTGTGTGTGTTCAGAGGCCTGAGTTCAAAGCTGCGTCTGACACGCAGGAGCTGTGGGTGCCACATGTCAGGACCAGGAGCTGTGGGTGCCACATGTCAGGTCCAGGACCTGCAGGGTGCCACATGTCAGGATTGGAGCATTAGAGCCTCATCATGGCACCAAACCACTTCCAGGCGCGTCACTTTGAAAGTGTCCACGTCCAAACATTGAATTCATTGTGAGCCATTTAAACCTATGATGCTCATTCACACACTTGGCCTCGTGCGCTTTGCCAATTTGATGAGATAGGGAAAAAAAGGAGCCGAAGATACGACGCCACATCACGTCAGTAATTCTGTTCGTCTGAGGCTATAAAAACCTCGAGCGGAGTGTTTAAGGAAACAAGATGAGTCTTCATGACGCTGAGCTGTGAAATTAGATCTGAGACTCTGAAGGAGAAGGTCTCAAGTTCATTCTGACAAGACAAACTCTTTCAATACAAGGCAATGAGTCTCATTTGAAACACATCCCATAGCGAACACATTATTATTATTATTATCATTTGTTATTATTATTATTTATTATTGTTATCATTTGTTGTTATTATTATTTATTATTGTTATCATTTGTTATTGTTATTATTTATTATTATTTATATTCATTTTTCTGTTATTTGTTTAGCAGTAATTGAACTAGAAATAATTGTGTCGCTAAATTAGTTAGTGGCAGTGCTATAACATTTATATTTATAAAAATAGTAATTGTAACAATAACATTTATAATTGTTGTTGCACTGTACGTATTGTTCTTATATTGTTGAGTGAGCAAGCATAATAATGAATGGTGTAGGTGAATGTATAGTAGTAGAGGTACAAGTCGTATGCTATTATCATGATAATAATAATTATTGTTGTTGTTGTTGTTGTTGTAGTTTTTAGTAGTAGGGGTAGAAGTATTTGTTGTTGTTGTTAGTGCTCGTTTCTGAATTTTATTTTTTAAAGGTAGTAATCCTCCCTCTCTCCCTCCTTCTCCCTCTCCGGTATAATTACCGGACACACACGATACAACATAATGTGTGTGTGTGTGTGTGTGTGTGTGTGTGTGTGCGAGAGAGAGACGCAGGTCTGAAGTCACGTCTTGTGTCGCCATAGTAACACAACCCGCTGTGTTCCACATGTGCGGAGCAGCTCAGTCAGGCCTCATCATGGCTCCTCTCATCACAATAAAACAGGAAAACAAAAGATAAATAAAAGTTTACAACCACAAGTGATTAAAAATCACAAGCTGTGGCTGTTTCTTACATGTAGTCCAACAGACCCTCCTCCCAAAAGCAATCATCTTTTAGCATCTATTAAGTTTCTCACTATAACGAGGTCACATTGTTATTTGAAAATCAAATTGGCCACTTTAGAAAGAAAAGAAAAGTTTGAAAAAGAGAACAATAGAAACAATAGTTGAGCATGCCTGCACGTGTTGTTTTGTGTCTCAGCAGCAGCTCCTCTCTGACTGTGAAGGTATTTGATAACGAGGATTTCTGGGTTATAAAATAAAGAGCCAGTACATATCTATCTATCTATCTCTCTATCTCTCTATCCATCTAAATCATTTCTTTATTTACCTTTTATTTTTCTCATAAAAATGTCAAATAGGAGCCGAAATAGTTACATTTATTTATTTAAAATTCTGGCTTCATTAAAAGCAGACATAATTGTGCACAATGTCCCTGCACAGCACTAGATAAATAAAAAACAAAATAAATAGATACATAAATCTTAGTGGTGCAACATGGCAGCCTCTGTGAGGATCTGTTCCTCATGTTCAAAAAGAGTTGGCTTATTCTGAGATCATGAAAATACACCAATAATTATATACCGATAAAAATAGACACATCTTGTATTCATGTTTCTGCCACTAGAAACTGATACAAAGACAAAGTGCATGTTTGATCACATCTCCTGCTGCTTTCACGTTTATTTTCTTAACTCTGCCCCACATCACACAGCGTGGAAGGGAGAGCCTCTCACAGGATTTGACGATGAAAATGTCAGAGTAAAAAGCGCAGTTATAAAGCTGCAGGTTTGTCACACAGCTAAACAAACAGGGGCGTCAGAGCTCTGTGTGTGCAGCGTGTGCAGGAACCCTGCCTTAATGTAAACCACCCCACTGCCACAGGCCACAGCAGCGCTCAGCTGTCACAGATACACATCACTCAGCCGTGGCATTCCCTCTAAAAGGTTTCCACTAAAGCACTGACTTGTGTGTTTAACTTCCAGCAGGAGCCGTATCCAGGTATTTCAGTGTTCGGGGGGGACGGGCCCCTGATGCTGCAGCTCGTGGGCCCCCGGGGGGTTTTCTTTGGCAGCGGCCTCGTGTGCATCAGCGGCAGGGTCCCTACGGCGGTCCCCTGTCCGAGGGGCGTGGCAGTGCAAGTAGATGGGCAGGAGAAATTGCTTGAGACTGATGTGCCCCAGCGCTGCCATGTTCAGCTCTGCTGTGGGAAAGGCCAAACGTGGGAGATGGGAAATAACCTGCAGCCTAGATTGTGTTGTTTCTGCCGGATGGGAACCGACTGACATGTGTCTGGCAGAGCTATTCATGTATGGAAACTTCATGGTCGGATCCGGCCGGTGCAGATGCTCTCATGTCACTGAGCAGCAGCAGCAGCAGCAGCAGCAGCAGCAGCAGCAGCAGCACTTGAGTCGTTGGACCTGAACCTGTTTCCTGCAAATCCCTCGCTCGCCTGTCGATGGGAATTTTAAGTAATTAGAGGAATGCTGGGAATTCGAAAGAGTCTCCACAGCCGGGCCGGTCCCATCCCTGCCACGGATCACGTCTCACAGAGTCTCCTTTCATTTATGCAGCCGTCTATTTTCGGTGCATTGTCTGCGCTGCTATATAAGGCTGCATGCGGCTGCAGGGGCCTTTGTGAATCAGATGTGCGTTTGCATGCGTGTAGTTGAGCACTGTCCAATCACACTCAGATCACACTATCGCTGCCTTAGGTCTTGATGGATGATGAATCTGCTGCCATGGTGGTGTGATCATTGTGGTGTAACCCATTTTTGCCTATACCATTAGCAGCGTTTAAAGATAGAGAAGTGTTCGCCAAAATGCTCAAAACACCCCCTACTGGTTGGCAGCAGTATAAACTCTGCCTCTTTTTTGTCTTGGGTTTTTTTTTAATCTTATTTCTATTTTTTTCCATTCATTTTCATTGCTGTGAAAGTGATGGACAGATGACACTGACTCATCATCTCTGGCTCCAACTGTGTGAGACAACAATGAATGTATTGGCTTCATTTCTGGATGGAAATGGAGATGCGTCCTCCATCTTTATTTACACTGTGAAACCCTCTCACCTGTTGATCAGCTGCTTGAACCCACTTAGAGTCAGATTGTTACATGAGGGCGGGGGGGGGGGGTCTCTCCATTTCTGACAAACGACTCACACCACACCCTCTGTGTGTGTGTGTGTGTGTGTGTGTAGGTGTGTGTGTGTGTGTGTGTGTGTGAGGGAGACAGAGAGAGAAAAGAGACACCAGATTTTTATGTGTAGCCCTAAATTGGTTTCACATGAAGCAGACACACACTGCATCAGCAGATTCTCTGATCAAATTAAGCCGAGATGAGGGGAGAGAAAAAAGAGGCAGCGGTTGTACTGATGTATAATTCAATAAACAGGACCAAGGCAGGGCAAGACAGAGGGGATGCTGTGCTCCCTTCATCTCTCAGTTCTATATCTGGTGCAGTTATGGAGAGTTAGGCCGCGAATAAAGGACTCACAAGACTACACCTCCATCCATCCATCATCGCCGCTGTAGCGGCCGACACACACACACACACACACACACGAACACAGATGGAGGGAGGACTGACGGTGTTAATCTCAAATTGCATTGCACATGTGTTTGTACAAAATAATCAGAATGTATCGATTGAGTCATTGATTATTGGATGTAAAGAATTGACTGGCATATTATTTCAATTCCTAAGGAGAATTCACATTTATCTGAGTCTCATATGATATTACCATAATTTATAGCTGTAGTTTGGCCAAAATAAGAATTACCAAAACTACGGGTTTGTGACAGGGATAATTCCTCATTTTTACCTTTGCTGAGGAAAATTAATTGCTCTATTTTTGAAATCGTGTTGTTTTATTCCAACCCATGTGACACTGTTGGAGTTAATCAATGTAAAGCCAAAGCAAATGATTGATGTGCTCACACTGAATTAGTGTGAAATGACTTGTCAGCCTGTGTGGACCGACCCGTCTACAACAACAACAACAACAAACCAGTTACAGTAGCTTCAGCAAAATAGAACATATGACCAAGGATCTGAAGATGAGCACCCCTTCATAAATGTGGAATGTACTGTGATATGGGATAATTGTGTTACAAATGAACAGTGTTACTTTTCTCAATAAATCCAAAACGTTTCTGTTCCCATGGTTACAATGCAATTACCGATACTGATGATAAAATGTGTTTGGTTACTTTAACGAAGCTGTTTACATCTGACAAGGCTCTCAGTCAGAGAAGCTGCTGCTGTGTTTGTCCTGTTCCTTTAGTTGGGGAACGGACACAACCATATCAGTGATGATGATTGGCTGAGGGAGAGTCAGATTTCATAGTGAGCCAATCAGAGGCAGAGGTGGGCGGGTGCTCACACACCAACACATGCATGTAGTTGCACACACAAAAGATAGATGCAACGAAAGGTCAGTTAAGAAAGTAATGCAAAAGTTCTTTGAAAATGCTGGAGTTACTTTTTGGTAGAAGTAACTGTAACTAGTTACTTTTTAAAGTAAGATGCCCAAGACTGGGGAGGGATGAGGAAATATTAGGATTAGAGAGCAGAGTTTTAATCACATCCTCCAAAATCCTGAGATTTTCACAGATACACAGATCTTGATAAGAATTTATTTGGTAAGTTCAGCAAGTCACCTGTTAGGTTCTTTTATTTTATTGGTCTAACAATTAACGGATCAGCTGAGGCGGCATCTGATAAATGTGGAGGTAAATCAGTGCTAAGATGATCCTGCTTCCTCTTGATGATTCACAGTGATATGTGTCACTTCTTAATCCACTTGTCTCATTTGTCTTAAATCTGTAAAGCAACATTTCTTCCGCTCTTCATTACAGCCTGCATGGACATCAAAATAGGTTTATCCCATTATTTGGAGCTAAAATGATTAGTCCACTGATTGATGCTGGTCCAAGTGAACGATTGCCTGCTGCTCTTTGTCGTATGCTGCTTTACAGCAGTGGGTTTAGATACAAAAGAAGATGAGATGATGTAATCTTCTGATAGGTATCTGGTTGTTTTCAAACATTTTCATTAAAAATTAAGAACGTTTATACGAACAGAAACAAGCATCTATCACAGTTTTCTGCGGTTGACGATCTGATTCTTTGATTCTCACAGGGAAGAGATAAAGAAATAACAAGGCCTTCAAATCCAGGCTTCTATCATCTCCTGTTCAATCACCGGCCCTGACAGAGGGACTGTGACGACAGTAGATCAAAGTCCTGTGATTTAGGACGTTTGAATGTAGAATAGTGTTACTGCTCAGTGTGAACATATTCAGGGAGGTGCCTCCGTCCAATCATGTCCAAACTGAAGCAGCACTCGCGATGCTTAGAACATGGGACATGTGGAGGACTTCAGAGGAGGACGTCCAACTGTTGTGGACATGTGCTGCAAATATCTCCCATATGCAGGCATGAGGACACACACACACACATACTTGTACATTTTGAAAAATATTCAGACATTATACATGAGAATGATGAACTTTGATATAGGTTGACAATATGCCAAAGTATGTAAAGGTGTCTTGTGCACTGTATGCTTGTATTGACCCTCTCAGTCATTACGAATGGGAGAATAGAGGTGTGGTGGTCTGTCGATCTACAGATATGCCTCTCGTTTTTCATCGTCTCACTATCTTGCTGTGTACAGCAGGTGGACGGGTGTGTAGTTGAATTAGCCTGCAAAGGTATTCGCATTCATATTCCACATATGACATGGACACACAGTTGTAGCTTGCAGTGTATGTTATGCACACACCAAGTCCTAATAGTGCTGTCGGAGAGGAGGAGGGGCCATCTTTGTCTAGTGTGTTTACAAACGGCAATTAGCAAATACAGTATGTATAATAGACAAGGCAGGAGACTCAAATAAAAACACATAACATTATAAATAAATGCAAGTCTAATCCCAATTACATAAGTAAATACTGACCCTCAAACAGGTGAGCACCAACTGAAACCCTCACTTTCAAAAGGTCCTCATATCATAAGGTACTTGCTCACCATGGTCCTCATAGAGATATGGATACAAGCAAACACACACATGTAAACACACTTACAGACAGTCCCCAGCCACAACTACTGGTCTAACCCGAACCCTAACCCGTGTGTAACCTCACCCTAACATTAAAACCCACCTTCACCTTAGAAATCCCCATAATTTGACTTTGCTGATGGATATATGTCCCCACATCATGAATCTAACCACACACACACACACACACACACACACACACACACACACACACACACAGAGGAAAGATGTCTGTGCTAGAAGTCATTATATTGAGCACCACATGACAGCTGTTGGGAATCTTCGGCGTGAGCATGTAGGAGGGTTGAGTCGCTGCAAACGAACACGAGAGATAATGAGGATAATGAGTGTGTGTTAATGCTGTGCAAATTGATCGCAGACAGAAATGGTGCCATGTGCCAAGCATTCTGGAGAGATTACCCTAATATCCTGTAATTTTGACGTTAGCCTTAATATTGCTGGAAAAAGCCAGATGTGCTTTGTTCCCAAACCGTCGTGGAGAGGAGGTGCACACCACAGTTTTATAACTCTACTACTGGAGTGATTGCGCTCTAATACCTTCCTTATCTCCCTGTTTGTCTAATGAAGCCCTAAGATATTCCTGCTCACACATTCCACACATGCGTCTGTAGCTGCCGTCCTGCAGCTCCTCATGAAACATCACAGTCCGATTCAAGTTCAGGGTCAGTCCAAGTCGAGGCCTAGAAATAGCGATACGGTGCATTGTGTTGCTCTAATAACACAGATATAGTCAATTACCTTCGAGTCAGAGTTGTCTGAATATTGCTGTTTCACTGTTAAAGGTACAGTGTGTAGGTTTTTGTGACATCCAGTGGCGAAGTAGCGCGTTGCAGCTACAGCATCAGATACAGTCCAAGGTCATGTTTAATCATCATTGTTTTGTTGGTCCATTCTGGTTTTTCTGTAAAAACATGGTAATGCAACATGTTGACCTCCTTACACTTCAAAGGACACAAGGATAATGCACACGTGTCTCCTTTTAATGTATCCAGAGCTTTATTCATAAAAAAAAATTTTTTATGTGACATTTTCCATGATAAATGAATTAATAAATAACACGATTCAAACTAACACTGTCATGCACAATGAAACTGAGTGGTCACATGATTAGGTTAGATATACCTTTATTTTTCTCACAGTGGGGACATTTCAGTAGGTACAGCAGCAGCACAGACAAGATATGCTCTTTCAGATGTGATGTCATGAATAAGGTTGGATATTTTGAAAAACGGCATTCACATTCTTGTCATTCATGAAAGCGCCGCTCATATCCTCATAGTTTTTAAATAGCTAACAACTCCTGCATCATTGTTGTTATACCCCGGTCCCTGCTGTCTACCTGTTTGATACACTTTGACACGGGGTGTTTGTATTGAAACACGACGCCCCGGTGAGTGCTGACCCAAACCTGATCTTCCCACAGCGGCGGCGTCCGGCCGGGGGCAAAGCGATACGAGCAGAGACGCAGGACCAAAACAAAACAAACGGGTCCGAGGGAACATGTCTGTGGATCCAGGGTTCAGCAGCGGCACAGCCACACGGGGCTGAGGGAGGAACTGCTATCACGGTGGGGAAAGAGCCGCATTCCCCTGAAATGAGCTTCTGGGGGATGAAAGCCTCGTGTGAGCTCCTCAGATGACCCACGACCTCATCTCTATTTGTGCAGGGGGGGTGGGACCTTGATCCTGGGTTCTCTGCCTCCCTGCCGGGATTGTTGGGAGTCGGGCCGGGGTGGCCAGACGAGCCCGCCGCTCTGCCCTGGGGTGTTTTGCTTTCGGGGTAAAGAGAGATCCTCAGATGAGCAGGCACTGTCACAGCCGTGACCTTTCACCCCGGGGAGTTTCAGAGGTGGGCAGGTTCCTGGGGTGCTGCGCGATCCCGTGTCGGAGTTCGCGACGAGCTTGTATTTCAGCAAATCTCCAGATCTTCTCTCTGTGTTTTGGTTCAAAACAGGGTCTGAGATTTTAATATGTGTATACGGGTTCACTCCACAGTCATGTGATTTTAAGGTGGCGCACGCTTACTGTGATGTCCATTTTTTTTGTTTTTTTTTGGCCACTGGCTGAGCAGAGCCTGGCATTTCTCTGCCTCCAGCTCGCCATCATCAGATATGGAGGTGAGGACAGGAGCTGTCATCAGAAACCTGTTTGCTGCGCTTCATCTCAGACAGTGATGGTGCACTGACATGATCTGAGCAAACCTGCTCCTGTGACTCACTCCAGGGAAGAGATGCAGCATCACACAGTCCAGGGCTCGTTTTCACCCTGGGCCACATCAGCATTATGGTGGCTCTCGAGGGGCTGGTTTTTATTGTGGGACTGAATGTGATTACTGCCTAACATATTGCAAAATGACTGTCCTCATATTTGATTGTTATGTAGTGTGTATGATTTTAGTCATGTTTGTCTCTTGACACAATGACATACTGACATTTTCATGAATTTATAATCACCTAAATGTATTGTTTTTCTCTATTATACTTAAATTAGCCCACTAATATGTATTTACATGAGGAGCAGGTCCTCTTTATGGGGGCCACCATATTTTCACAGTAGCCCAGAGTGGACATACTAAACATTTGGGAGTTTTAATGACAACTGGTCATAGGTTCTGCTGCACATTCAGAAGGGTGAGGGTGAGGTGATGGATACAACACGCAACTTCATTTCTAGATGTCACCAAATCTTACACACTGCACCTTTATTGTATTATTTATTTCGCAATTACAAATATTGTACATGCATTTCCATACATGTTACACCTGTAAACATACTGAATATATTGCTACACATAAAAGAGTTCATGGGGAATGTATGTTTTAGACTTGTATTTTTAAGCTCTCGCCACACAAAATGATCTTGCAGGCCACACTTGGCCCACGTGCCACGAGTTTGACACATGTGACAGAGATTTGATTCCCAAGTCTGTTAGAAAAGCAGGGAGGCCATGTAAGTTAAGTCTGAGGGTGCGTGTATCTGCGATGACTAACCTCTGCCCAACCCCTTGGGCCTGGCAGGATGTCGGAGTCAGACCCAAACACAACCCATCACAAACAAACACAGATGCCCTGAATTCCACTTTCACTTGAAACAGTTGGCTGACCCCCCGGTCCCCCCGTTCAGGTTACCTCAGCCCGCTCTCGCCCTCAGGCCAACATTAATCCAATAGAGCTCTCGCTTTAAAGGAGCCTGAACAGGAAGACACTGTGGGCGACTGCATGACGGAGCCCACCTCGCTTTTCATCCCCCAACCGGCCTGACTCTGCCCTGGGATGTTGTGTTCAACTCGACCCTGTCGCTGTTGTGCAGAATGTTTCCCTCCATCTCTGCGACATCGTGTTCCCCCCCTGTGGCCGCTGGGCTCGGCTCAGCGGAGTTTCTCCGGCAACAAGTCCGACTCGTAAAATGAGTCACAACAGAGAGAATGTGGAGTTAAGATTTCAATTTCCAACTTTAACCATCAGACGGAGTATGACGCATATTATTCCATCATGTAAAGTAGAGAAATAGCCATAAAATAGCCAAGTAACACTAAAACTAAAAGTGCACAGGGGAAATGGTGCATGAAATAAAATGCAGACTGTGATTGATTAAGACAATAGAACAAGTCGGAGAGCCTGCAGCCAGCTGCTTTATGAGCCGGACACTTTGATTCAGTTTCTCTTTTATTTTTCTATCTGTGAAGAAACAAACTTTCCACCACTTCTTTTATCATCCCTCTTTCCCTTTGACGCTCACATTCCACTTCTTTTTTTTTTAATGCTACTTGGTTTTGTGGTCGCACCATAAAATGCTCGGACCACGTGACATTTACATTCTTGGTTGTCGCTGCAGTGGAGCATAAAACGCCCTCAGCTCTGGTTCCATTCGAGGGTTAGTTGTCGTTGTCCCTCTGAACTTGTGTCATGGAGAAGCAGCAGATCCACAAAGTTCCTACTCCAGATCTTTAACACCAAGATTCGAGTGTACTGTATGAGCATGTTTTATAGACATGGAAGCCGTTCAAGTGTGTGTCGCAGCATTGCCAGGCAGCGTTGCGCATGTTACTTTAAAAAAGTAATTAGTTATAGTTACTTCTTCCAAAGTTGATAAAGATCTCTCACAGCGGAGTCAAGAGTTTTTTCCACCCTGTTGTGATAAGTGGCTCTATGTTCACATTTCCTGCCACATTGTACACTTCTGATTCGATACACGTCGGATTCGATCGCTCACAACAGCTCGCACACATTTGTAGCCTTTAACATGCATCATCGACATGATTAAAGCAGCACATCACTCAGACACGGAGGCCATGGCAGTGCAGCGAGATTGACCTATAGGGGGCGGCATAGTGGTCCAAGTTGAATGTGAGAAGATGGCGGATGGAGAGCAAAGCGGAATGGCTAACATTTACCGTCTTGTCGGCTAATGGCGACACTGCTCCAATGATGCCCATGCAGGTTGGCGGCAGCAATGGCCAGTGTGCGGACTAAGGCCACATGGATTCTTCGACTCATGTCACATGTGGCCACTTGAAGAAGAAGAAGAAATGTCACATCGCCTCATTTTGAAGTGTGCGATTTGAAAATCTGATTTTCAGAAATGATCTGATCCCATCACAGCTAATGGGACATGAGTCGCCTCGCTGTGGTGATGTTGAGCGCAGACTCCACCTGCTGTTTGTCAACATGGCTCCTACACAACTGAAGCCGGAGGCTCCTGCGCATCTCAGACTTCCAGGTAGCCACTGACCCAAAGCATGAGGTCGTGTCCAAGGGACAAACAGAGCTGTACTCATCCACTTTAATTGTTTGGAATGTCCTCATTGAGACAAGAAAGAGGCTCATTCACATGGAGCCTAATCAGAGTCATGCTACCCGCACTTAATTTGGGAGGACACTTGCTGAACAACTGCCTTGTCTTCTCCTTTCAAACGGCTGCACAGACTCAGTGTCCCGCACACCCATGTATAGAAGCACCACATGACAGTGTTGGGTCACAGCCCCGTCCGTGTCACCGGCCCCCTCTCACCAACGCCACAGCCGCTGAGCAGCGCTTTAAAAAACACGCCACCCTTCACTCCTCTGCCCGCGGCCTCAACAAGAGGACTGAGAAAAGAGGTTCATCGTGGTTTTGTTCGGAGTGAACCAAGAGGCAGCTCAGCTGATTGTAAAACCGATATCAATATAGTTTTTCTCTGCATACAGATCGTGTGCTGATCACCTCTTATAACACTGAGTTTATTTATTCTGAGGATGCTGATTGGCTTTGACTACTAAAAAAGACAGTTTAAAGGAGGTGTGGATCGTCATCCGATCACTTTCCTTGTGGTCGACATCAAAGCCCTGCAGGAGGTAATACTGTTAATCTGTTATGCGGATTACATAAAATGAATGAATCGATTTCTATGAAACTTGCTGGATTTAGGCGTAATCTCCATGGAAATTCCCATTTGAATTGGTCAATCCGGATCATGGGGGCAGATGAAAAAACAAGTAATTTTTTAACATTTCCGCAAAATGTATTAATTAATCGGGTGGGAAAGGGGAACATTTAGGAAACTGGTGAATGTGAGTGCAAAGAGGCGGAGAGCCGGGGTGGGCCCATGGGGTTGCTGTAGCAACAAGGTGCCAGGTCGGCCCAGGTGTCGCCCAAGAGGCCACGCCCCTTAATTATGCACAAATTCAAACCTTGATAGATTAAAAATTAAAACCGGGGAAACATGAGACCAAAACTGGAGTTTGCACCAACATGTTTAATTCCTCTAAAGTCAACAATTTTAACATGGGAGTCTATGAGGATTGACTCATGTTTGGAGCCAGCCTCAAGTGGGCACCTTGTGAACTGCAACTTTTTATACTTGTGTACTGGCCCTCATCTGTCAGCCCCTGAATTTGTGGCTTGGTAAACTCAAAGCAATTAGCATGGTCCCAGATAAATCTGAACCAAAGTCCCACTACACTGATACTGACTCACTGTGTAAGACGTTGACTTCCCTGTGTGACGTGAGTCAGCTGCAGCAGCCACCACTGCATCCAGGAGTCTGTAGCAATTAGAGTAACAAAGCTTTACAACATATAACTTTCCATGAGACTCTCTGACGGCCCCGCAGGCCTCTGCTCCGGGGTATTACAGTAAATCTACAGGCCCTTTCTTGGCACAAGGCGAGAGGGTGTAGTCTATCTTTAACAATATGACAGTTGGCAAGTGGGCTCACCCAAGCATTAAAGACACATGTCGGTTAATACACTTGTCGACTCGCACATCGGCCAAGATTGCTTCCACAAGTTGGCTCCTCGGATGGTGGCGAGACTTCTCTGACATTTCTACTATCTGGGATTTGAAAATGGAGTTTCTTTTGAAATATTTTCTATCCAGACTGAAATCCCTCTGAGGGCTGGTGTCCCTTTGGTTTAGTAATGAGCCATATTTTACAGACGGCTGCTCCTCCAGGGACCCTGATTTACTCTGAGAATTAGCAGAAGTGAAGTAATTTATGGAACTGTTGCGCTTGCATCACAGTAAAGCCGGGGAGCGGGTCGTTTTCAGTCTCTTTAGTACAATGCCAGCCATTTCCTGCCAGATTTGCATGGGCCGCGGCAGATTGACAGTAAACAGCTGTGTGCATGTGAGGGTAATGGGTCCACACACAGGGGCGATATTTCAAAGTGTCACAACTCCGAATCATTTCACAATCTCGTGTCACTGATGTTTTTCTCCTTCAAATTTGAAGCTTTCGTCTTTCAGTCGTTGAAAACAGACACGTTGATGAGCCACGTCTTTAATGAGGCACAATTGAAAACCTCGATAGAATGAAAATAGGTGAGTTGGAAAAATAGCGGGAAAACATGTGACTGACTTAGTACCAGTCTTAAAACATATCTAATTCACCTCTAAAGTTGACCGTTTCAACATGAGAGGCTGTGGGGATTAACTCATCCGTCAGCATGAAAACATAAGGCTGCCAAATGGCAGCCTCCAAAGAGAGGATGTGCTCCTGTCGCAATTAAACGGCCCTATTGTTATGAAATATTGTATACGTTTTTTCAGACTGGACCGTCAAAGGAAATATGTGGTTTGTTTTGAGAGTTCAGTTTGATTGACTCCAAGGTTTCACTCTGCTCTTAAACAGACATGTTGCTGAGCTCAGTGTGATGGACCTGGACCCAGGGGTCCGACGATGGCATCCCTGAAACTCGATACCGTACGTCATAATTGGGATGTTTTTGTCAGGTCGATCCCCGTGGAGAGATAGTGGCTCACATGGCAAACACAAGACAAGAGCGCTGAACCTGTAAACTGCCCGGCTCCTGGAAGCGGTGGCGTGGGCTGTCGGAGCGGAGGGGAGCGCGCAGGGGGAGCTGGCAGGGGGAGGGCCGGGCCGCGTGATGCAGCCTGAAAGGTACGAGGCAGCGACCGGGGAGGGTCACAGACAAAGGCCCCACTCACAAGTGCTCTTTTGCTTTACACCTCAAACTCACGCGCATCGGCCTTCGATTGCTTATTGAATTACATCTAATCACTCAATTAGAGTCACATGGAGGGGCAGCGTGCGTCGTCCTGGCCGGGGCCACTGGAGGCTGGAGAACTGGAGGCTGTTGTGTTGCGCTGCGTGGGAAGTTTCAAAACAAGATGTCTAAAACGTTAGCGCTGTGACAGGCGTCTCGATCGCTGGCCGCCGCCGACTTTGTTTGACGGCAGCTTGGGAAAGCACCACCATGAAGGGAGATCAAAAGCTCCTCCGTGGCTGCGGCCCATTCATGCACTAACTCAACGCTTACATAATGTGATGAGACACGGTGGGATCGCGACATACTTCTTAAATACACTGCACATTGTCAACGTATCCTTCAGAGAGGAAACTATTCAAATGTATCTTTTATAATGGAAAGAGATTTTCTGCAAGATTCCAATAGAGAAACCAAAATGTATACAGTACTTTATATTTCCCTATATACGCTGTTTTTTTCTGTTGGTTAAACTAATGCGACTTGTACCAAAGCCACAAACCTTGAGTACCACGGTTATAAATTTAAAGAAAATACAGATTGTATTTAGTAATTCATTTTATCCATTTATTTTGTTCATTATCTATTTGATAAGTTGTGTCTATGTAATGGTGCGTGATATTCTTAATATAAGGTTGGTCTGTATTCTTTATTCTGAGCGACATTTTAAAAGATTAACTCAGACTAACCGTCTGTGATGTAGCATGGTCCCTATAATCAAACTGTTTTCATTGGACAGATATTTACTATTTCACAAAGAATGAACAATTATTGGAAACAACAACAACAACACTTTACAAATGCATTACAGAGTTGCGCGAAATGACTCAAATTATATTGACGGACTTTTCAAATTGAAGTGTACAATAGCAATATACTGTACATACATATGTGAAATACACATCATTGAACACAATTATTGCAGACAATGATTGACTGCATCCTATTATCTCATGAGCAGAGTAAATAATATGGGGTACGCAGGTCAGGTCCTGGCTCTGTGGCTGTACGTTGAACATCTAAAGGCCTCATGCAGGGTCACTCCCAAGGTTCCAACAATCTGAACACGTTCCATGTGGAGACGTGCAGCCGGCCGGGTGTTGAGAGGCGGCAGTGAGTGAGGAGGAAATGGGCTCTGGCATGTTGACTCAGGAGAAAATCCCCCTGGACTCCTCAGAAGGCTGCAATTAGACTTTAATCACCCGGGGATGCTGGACACACTCGCCGACAACTGATGAGCACGCGGCGGCTCCGCTGTGAGCGTCGGATCTTCCAGGAGGAGCAATCAGCGCTTTGGATGGATGAGCGCCATCCGACGATGAGGGGGAGAAGCTTTGAAACAGAAACGTTACACTCCTCTTTGCACTTCCCCTGCCTCCTGGCTCTCACACACTTTTCAGCAGCTCGTCTCGTAAAGCCACCGAATTATACTTTTAAATGACACTGCGACATTCCTCCTCCAGCTCCTGTTTTGATCGACTTTCTTAAGCCCTCCTCCTCCTCCTCCTCCTCCTCCGCCAACTTCTCAATCAAGCGCGGCTCTTAGTTTTCATTCGCTGCTGCTTATTTTTAGACAAAGGTCTCCATTCTGTTGTCTGCAAGCGCGAGAAGGCCGTGCACCCGAGGATTGTTTCAAGGGAATTTGCATAATTCTCTGTGACTTTAGCCGGAATTTCTTCCAGACTTTGGGCCGTCGGAGCTACCAGGGGGAAGAGAGGAGAACAAGTGTAGAGATAAATGGACTATCAAAGGGAAGAGCCCGGCTTTCATGTGCGGACACTTTGATTGTGTTACAGATTGGTTCCAGGTGAGGCAACTATGAAAGGGAGGAAATCCAAGGGAAGAGAGGGAGCCTTAACTGAGGATGGCATCGGCAGGATTTAAGCATTAAGCGCAGATTCGGTCGAGCAGGTGTAGAAAATCACAGAGGCTCAAATGTTCAGCCTTGTGGTGGGTGGCATCACCACAGGCTCCTGCAGCCTTTTGTCTCATGTGAAACTGATCACGTGTGAAGCCGCAGCTAAAGCTCAAACCTGAGGTTTACAAAGAAATGCAAACATGGGATTCCACTGTTTTATTTTCTTAAGGGCAACGCAATGCATGTCAATGTGGTCCACGATCCTGCCAGTCCACTGTTAGGGCTTTCACCCTGGCAGAGAGCCGGCACGGTCCTGTCTGTCTGCCTGTCTGCCTGCCTGTCTGTCTGTCTGTCTGCCTGCCTGTCTGTCTGTCTGTCTGTCTGTCTGCCTGCCTGTCTGTCTGTGTGTGTGTCTGTGATACACACACAAACCGCGACCATGTAGAGACAGAAACAACATGCCGTCATGTAAATAAGATAGATAACATAAGGCTTTTTAGTTTGTTTAATAAAAGAACAACATATAGACCTGTTCTATAGGAAAGAGAACCTTAACTGACTTCTGCTGTGATGTGTTGCTATTAAAAAAGTTTGATTAAATAAGATTAACATGATCCTTGGTGCCCCCCTAATAGAATGGCAGGGGAAATGCTAATATAACTTATATAACATGATACGCCCACTGATGATGTCACGGTTCCCGTGAGAGAACCACATTTTTTTGGTCCCGAAACATTTTTTTCTCCCAGTCTGATCGTGCTGGCCGGTTCCAGCTTTGGTTCGAGAACTGGAACCGGTTCCCTGCCAGTGTGAAAGCACTATGTCTTGATTGGAAGCAGGCCTTGCCTGGGAAGTCCAATTAGAGACAGGAACAGCGCCGTGCAGCCGAGGCTTTGCCGCATGGTCACTTACCTGCACATCTGCGCTGCAGTAGCCATCTTTCCCCACACCACCTTAATTGGAGTTTCCATAGCTGATTGCTTGAAAGAGGGAAAATGCAGCGCCACGGTCTGCTTCCTGCTTTCCACTGAAGTCTGAGGGAGAGGGAGGCGGGTTTAGATTTATACCAGCAGGTCGCCTTCACGCTCATCTGAACCGAGCAGGTCCAAACTTATGAGGTCCCCGTGACGCGCGGGGGCGAGAGGTCGCCGCCTGTCACTGGAGTAATGTGGCGAGATAACGTACGACGTACGCGATGGTGTTGGGCTTCAGTGGAAATGGAAATAGGGCTGAAATCCATCACTGCATTCTTCATAAATCTGAGGTTTTCACATTTCTGGATTACGTAGTTATGAAAGTCATTCTTCAACTTCAGTGGAGAATCAGACACTTCATAACAATGTTCAACTCTTTGACAAATGTTCACCTTTGACTTGTAACACCTCATCCGTTCACTACAGTCCACACTGGGAATGACACACACATACTTTAATGTAACAATAATAATAATAATGATAATAAAAATATTAAACAACAACAACAACAATAATAATAATAATAATAATAACCATAATCATAATTAATCACAATAAATAATAATCATAATAATAACAATAAATCGATTAATAATGATTCTCATTATAGAAGTGGTAATATGGTAATAATAATAATAATAATGGTAATAATAAGTGATGTATTTATAATAATGATTATATTTGATTATTACAGAGAATACAAGATATCACAATATGTTTACATATTAGATAACAGAATACAAAGGATCACTCAAATTCTAGTCACTGCAATAACAGATGGTCCAATCTTAAACTCTCCTTGTAAAGTTATTTGATTCTATGCGTTCCCATCATGTATTTCCAAGTAAATATATGTATATTTACTGATTTACTTACAGCAAAGTTACACTGAACTGTCAGGAATATTTTACTTGCACTAGTCTGCTTCATTTTCTCGACTATTCAACCATGAAATCGCAACAGGTCTGTGAGGTTTAAAGCCCATTCATCCCACGACAGTAGTTTCTAATCCATACTCTGTGGTCTCTGCGGTTATTATCCATCCATATTGCAGCTCGTCCCACAAGTCTCCTAATACCTAACCCTTCCACCAGGACACAACCGTCTTTTAGAGAGGGGGGGGGGAGAAAGAGAGAGAGAGAGCGAGAGAGAGAGAGAGTTGATGCAATGTGCCGTAGCTTGAATCAGAAGCCAGCAACACTGCTCAACATATGGGATCATTTCAGTGCAAGAAAATTACTTGTGACCAAAGACACATACTGTATGTAAAAAAAAAACATACAGTAGTTTGGCTCCCAATGTAAAATACAGCTCATCATGTACATTCACAGACAATCAGAATTCGACTTGTAAAGGTAAGAAACTCACCAATAAATCCTGCACACTAAACCTTTAAATTGTACAATTCTGCCCTGACCTTCCACAACTCAGTGTTTTTGCTCCATTCTTCAACTTTGTCGAGTAATTCTGTTTTTGTGCAGCTGGTTCTCATTATTCGGGCCATTTTGCATTATTGCAGGTCTTTAAAGATATACTATGCAGGATACCAAAAAGTGTGTTGGCTCATACAATAGTAATCCCTCTCAATCATCTTTAATGAGCCACTAGGAGTGTGTGGTGGGCGTTTATCTGCAGAGACGCTGCATTTCTGCCCAAATACTTTTCATTTCCTTATTGTATTTTTGGGCAAGTTAGAGCTGGTGATTAGTCTAATTAGCTTGTTAAAGGATCAGCATTCACACAACAAATATGAGTTTCCCACAATAGTGTAGCCCAGTGTATGTTGTGCACATATGCAAAGTCAGACTGGGGGAAGCAGGACAACTTTTACTCTTATGTTTACAAATACAAACCTTTAAAGGTGATTGTGTATTGTGTACATTTTTGTCACTTCTGAAAATATTACAAAACAATTATATACTGAGATTTTCATGATATTATAGTCACCTAGATGTCTTTTTTCCCATTACCCTGCATTGAGCCTATTAATGTATATTTACATGAGGAGTGGGTCCTCTCAATGGAGGCCGCTATGTTTTTACAGTAGCCCAGAGTGGATGAACTAATCATCTTTTGAGTTTTAATGACGACTGAAGTCTACCATAGGTTCTCCTGCATGTTCAGAAGAGTGAGGGTGAGGTGATGGATACTACATGCAATTACAGCTCTAGATGTCACCAAATCTTACACACTGCACCTTTAACCTTTGCAGGAGTTAATTTTAGATAATGTCACATTTAATTATAGGTTAAATGAAGGACCTGAGTATCAGAGTGCAGAGCCAAATTACAGAATTCATCACATTACACATGAGTACACATGGTCAGCTGAGGAGAGAATGAAAGGGAGGAAAGGTTCAAAGACTCAGATCCTCACTGATTGTGAAGGCTGGTTGTAGAAAGGTGGAGGAGCTGTACAGTGGAGGAGAGGCGGAGCTTCCCAGGGGCCCCCGAGATCCTCGACCTAATAAATCCTCAGCACATATTTAATCCAGTCATGCTCGGAAAGGGTTAAAGGATGCACGCTTATTACTCACCTATCCACCTCTGAATGTGCCGCCCCATAACCCTAAACCCCCACCACCCAAACCCTGCTCCGACAGCAGACGCCCCCACCCCCACTTCACCCTCCCCCCCAACATCCAGACGGCAGGCGCTACAGGCTATCGGAGAATCGCAGCAGGAATGTGACTCCTGACAGACACATCTCTCAGGACCACAGACTAAATATGTTCCCAATTAGCTCCATCTGATAAAGTCTGAGTGCAAGTGAAACCCAAGGCGGCCGTGATCAATAGTACTTGACTGGTTTTGTCAGACGGGCCCGACTCTGACAGGCTGCGCCGTGATTAATCGCTGCGCTGCTGCAGATAATTGTCCCACCACATCTTCCTTTGTAGGTGTCGCTGAGGCCTCGCTGTCATGTCGCGGTACGACTCGTCACTTTCAGTTCAGTCACTATTCATCTTTCCCTCAGCTGACGTCTACACTGAAACCAGCTTCTCCTTCATCTACCTGTCAGTTAGTGCACACACACACACACACACACACACACACACACACACACACACACACACACACACA
>JAFBJT010107911.1:0-28243 GCA_016785325.1 Chascanopsetta lugubris | reverse complement strand
TGTGTGTGTGTGTGTGTGTGTGTGTGTGTGTGTGTGTGTGTGTGTGTGTGTGTGTGTGTGTGTGCGGATGTCATGAGATGAGACCTGGACTCCTCTCAGCTGCGGCTTCGTTCAACTCAATGAACCCAGTGTGCGGACGCAGCCGCGGACACAGAGGAAGAAACACCTCGGTGAAAGCTCATAGTTCTCCCTGCGTCTTTGTTTTGTCGGCTTGACGCTCCGTGACTTTAGTTCGTGATAATACTGAATACAACGCACGTGATTTGGATGATAACCTTTGTGCTGACGGCATCTTTCACAGGATTCATTACTTGTTTGCCGCCAGTGAGCCCACAAGTGTAAACGAGTCTGCAGCCGAGCGCGTGGCATCTGAGGCTGCAGTCAGGCACAGTGCTAATGTCGCTTAATTACTAACACGTATTTGTTTAGCAAATTACCCTGCAACATGCAGCAGCTAGCAACAAACACCAAGTGCATGTCACACTGATTTTTTTGAATGGCACCTAAATCAGGTGTGTGTGTGTGTGTGTGTGTGTGTGTGTGTGTGTGTGTGTGTGTGTGTGTATATGTGTGTGTGTGTGTGTGTGTGAAATCAATTCTATTTTTAATCAATCACACATATATAATGGTTTTCTGAGACTCTAACATCAGCTGCCCTGTGTCGTCACTGAGCTGCTGTCAGTTCCTATTTGTTTACATTGTCAACCCACTATTTATCCACATTCTAACAAAGCTGGTGTTCAGTGTGGAGCTGATTAGTTTTCCCCTGTGCAGCCCATTCCTGGTGCATTGCTTAATGCCGCACTGATGACTCTTCAATCTGCAGACCTCATAACGAGCCCGGGCCCAGCATGAATCTGAGCTCCTTCACTGTCTCCTCCCATTTCTGTTGTGGGAAAACTCGATATGGCTCCTTTCAGTCGGAGCCTCGTGGGTTTCTGACTCTGTGTCTTCACAGTCAGAGTTCTAGTTTGGTTTTCTCACTTGTCATCGTCGCCTTCTTTCCTGATACATTTTCAGCTTTTGAGTCTCAGTTAAAGTTGTTTTGTCCTAAACACAAATGCAGCACAGAGCCTAGTTCATGGATTCACCTGCTGACGTGAACAAAGGATGTGAGGAGGGTGTGTGTGTGTGTGTGTGTAGGAGGAGGGGGGGGGGGTGGGGGGGGGGGGGGGGGGGGGGGGGGGGGGGGGGGGGGGGGGGGGGGGGGTTCACAGGTGAAGGACCTTGTTCAGCTTCAGATAACGTGACCTCCATAACAAACAATTGTCTTTGTCAGACACGACACCTCTCACCAGGCCCATGGCAGTAATCGGTAACGAAGTGACCTCTTGTGGCTGAGATGTGGTGTTGGGCACAGGGACCATGTTTATCAACTTTCCAGTGCATCAGCTCAGAATTCGGGTGCAGTTGAAATTTGGTTAAAATGTACGTATCTTCCCTAGACAACAGGGAAAATACAAAAAAAACAATAATAATAAATAGATTTTAATCTATTTAATTTACAAGATAATATCTAAAAAACCTTAACTGCATTATCAGAGAGTTGTTGCAAAATACAAAAGAGACACACATGGTGTTGTCTGTCCACCCTCCATCACTAGAGGGCGTCACAGGTTCAACCTGGACATATGGTACAATCATTCTGATCAGACATATTCCAAAATTAATATTTTATTCCATCAATAAAGAATGAAAATTTGGAAATGCTTGATTTTACAAGTGCATACTCTGTTCACTATTGGATGATTTGAATTTGAATCCATTATTTCAGATGCACTCTAATATAACCCAGTATAAAGGAGTTTAGCCAATATTACAACAGTGCAACATATTTAGAGAAATATCAGTCTAATAATTGAGTTGAGTTTTACTTAGAGCAGTTACAATAATTAGTATGACATCAGTGAAGGCTCCGGGAAATGTAAAAATACAATGTAAAATAAAATGTTACTCTATCTATTATTAACAGTATCTGTCCAGAGATTTATCAGTAACTCGCCAACTACAAACTTCACTCTGATTTTGCTCTTTGCTACATTTCACAAAAGCCAGTGTGTATACCAAAAAAAAGCAAAACATGTTATTGCGCGGCAAAGTACAATAGTTCTTTTTGCATTAAAGGGGGAGGTTTCAAAGGGAATTGCCTTATTGCTGATGCAGTCTTCATTAGTCTCCAGCAGGGGGCAGTGCAGTGGCCTCTCTTCAAATGTCAGAGTGGTGATCCAGCCGGCACAGGCCACACCAAGCCAGTTTCTCAATGGTGCACTCCCAGTGTACTGAGATCCTCCTACACCATGTTGCTGTTGAGCTTGGTCCACTCGAAGATGTCCTGCTCACACACAATGTCCGAGTTGATGAGCAGGTATCGGTCGCCCACGCAGAAGTGTTTCTGGCAGGCTGCGCACTTGAAGCACTCCAGGTGATAGACCTTGTCCCGCACACGCATGGTCATCTCAAACGCTCGGATCCTCTTCTCACAGGAAGCACAGAGACCGTCCTGGCCGAAGAGCCTGAGTGACAATATTGCATGTTAAAGGTGCAGTGTGTAAGATGTGATGACATCTGCTGGTGAAGTAGCATACTATCCATCACCTCCCCCCTCTGAGCATGCAGGAGATCCTATGGTAGCCCTTGTTGTCATACGTCCACTCTGAGCTCTTGTGGGCAGCAGTGGCTTAGTGGATAGACCAGTTCAAATTCAGCTTGAGACAGGCTACAGTGTCACTGGCCACAGCACTGATATCCCCACGGCCCCAAGTTGTCATTGTAAATGAGAACCGGTCTCAATTGACCTCCCTGCCTCAATAAAGAATTTTAAAATGTTTTTTTTTAAAGCCCTCAGTTGTTATTTAAGCTCAAAAGAGTACGTCCACTCATTGTAAAAACATGGCAGCACCCATGGGGTGGACCTGCTCCTGGTGTAAATACACAGTAAAGAGCTCATTTTAGGGTTATTTAAAAAGCAAGTCAAACAGTGGAGTCATTATACATTTGTACAAATGTCAATATATACTTGCTTTGTACTTCTGTTTCTATACATATAAGTGAGAACAATTGACCGGAATCTTACACACTGCACCTTTAATACTTAGTAAAAGTACTTTTGTGTTTCCCTGACTCATTTTTTTTACCTTATAATAGAATATCACAATTATGTGAAAGTGACATTCTTCTGACTTTTAGAACTATTTTCTTCAGCGGATTGATACACAATTGGTGCTCCTCTTTGCTTTTTCAGAGGCAGGACTGTGCACATGGAAGTCTGACTAATCTTCACATCTTGTGCTGGTCATAATGAAGGTCGCCCTGCGCAACAACGTGGGCCTCTGGCCTGCTTTTTTACTGCGTATACCTCGTGTCTTGTGATGGAAACGGATCCACAAATTGCTTAATTGAATCATAACGTCACAACAACAGCAAAGCACCAGACCGACCTGAGGTAGTCCCTCCGACACAGCTTCCTCCCCAGCTTGTAGTAGAGTCGCCGGCCGACCTCGCCCAGCCGACAGCCGCACAGGTCGCAGCTCAGACAGTCCTCGTGCCAGTACTGCTCGATGGCCTTCAGGAAGAAGCGGTCGCCGATGCTCTGCTGACACCCGCCGCACGTCAGCAGAGAGGGCGGCATCTGCAGGACCTCGTCCACAGGCTCCCTGCAAAGGAAGGACAATTATTTCAGTGGCACAACAAATATTATTTATTCGCTAACAGGTCTCTTGTTTGTTGTTTATTTCCACTTGGCCCGTTTTGTGAAGTACCAGCCTCTGTATATGTACACATATATAGTTGCATAATTCTATGTGAAACGTGCATTTTAGATCGAGTATTTCTATTCATTTCTGTTTTTAGCTCGTTCAGTCTCTGACTTGAGCACTTGCAATCTATAGCTGTCCACCAGAGGGAGCCATTGGATACTGTTACATGGCCCAGAGTGGCGAGGCCACAAAAAGCCCTAAACCTCTGCTTTGACAGAGTTAAACATTTTATAACTGAAGTCTTCGAAGTCTATAAAAAACGAAAATAAGCAGTTAACATGCTTATACTCTGACCTCAAACAATTAAAGCTGTGAGTTGTGCTGCTTTTACAATTTTACAGTTACAATTGAACTTAATATCCTCAGAAACTGTTTGTAGCTTCTAATTCATTTGACTTGACCTGCTGTTACACGCGGAGCTGAAACATTGAATGTCCTGACAGCAGGTGACCTCTGACCCCTGCTGCTATAATCTACGACACCTCAACCGTCACCGCGTCCTTGAAACGAATGTTGCTAGCAAAATTGAAATATCCCTCTGTACTCACTCATTGGCCTCCAGTGTCTTTCTCTCGATAGTGGATGACATTGTTGACATCTGATGTCCAGTCTGATCCAGATGGAACCCGGGCTCCGCAGCTCCGCGCCGCTCAGCGGCTCCCTGTCAAAACGCCTGCGGGCAGACTGGAGTTGAAGTCGCACTGGGTGCACCTGCCCCCCTACAGGACCCCCAACACTCACACCCACTCACACACACACACACAGTTCCTCCTCCAGGAGAAATGGCCGCAGTACGCAGCAGATGTGTGCGTGAGCAGCTAGACGCTGATGGAGGACGCTGTCATCGTTTCCTGAGGCGCAGACCCGAGGTGTCAGTCTCTCACCATCTTGTCCTGCGGCCGCCACACGCACCGTGCGCGCCTCTACTCATCCGATCCGGGGAAGGTCAGTGTCGGCGTGGATCTGCGTCTCGGTGCGTGCGTGCGTCTATCGGCGTGCGTGCGGCAGACGCGCTCCTCCACATGCAGCAGCCCGGGTCATTGTGCAGCAGCGGCGGCGGCGGCATCGTGTTTAAATAGTCGGCCCCTCGCCTCGCTCTCCGTTTCCCTCTTCCTGCTCACGACTCTTTGACAATGGAGGGAAATGGCTCTTAAAGCGACAGACTGCTCTGTGTGTGTGTGTGGGGGGGGGGGGGGGGGGGGGGGGGGGGGGGAAAGTGTGTGTGTGTGTGTGTGTGTGTGTGTGTGTGTGTGTGTGTGTGTGTGTGTGTGTGCGAGCCGTGGAGCCTCAGGGTCACGACTCACACCTCATTACACGCTTTGCTCACCAGAGCTAAGGACTGAAGACATGGGGGAGAGAGCCATGACACAGTATTGAAATACATTCAATTAATTCATTATGATATAATGTGATATAGTATGGTATTTAATGGCATAGCATAGCATAACACAACATAACATGGAGTATATCTATTGAATGACAATAGATACAATACAATATGGTATGGTACTTTGTATTTAACTGTGTTTATTCAAATGCTTTTGGCCAATACAAATACACGTGATGAACTCATAGTGATAAAAAAAAAGATCATTGTTATTATTCTGTATCACAGTGGAGTATCCATTTCATTAATTGCGCCATTGTCATCCTATGATTTCTGTTGCTCCTGGTGCTGGGAGGAATTCTGTACAGAGTTCTTGGATTCTTGTGTTTACTCACTTACATAGAGTTTAAGATAGAGGACGACTCCTCCTGTAAAAAAAATATATTGAAAACAAGATCTTTGAGGCTTATTGGGAGAAAAGTGTCGGTTTGTTGTTTGACACATCTCTGGTCTCCTCACATGTAGCCAAACCTGAGCTGCTGGTGGCGCTTCATCCTCTTCTTCTTCTTCTTATCTGCTGCCAGTGCCTCGGGGCTGCCTGCAGCAGGGAGGGACTCAGACAGCAGTTACACTGGGCAGGGAGATAAAGCGTCTACACTCCAGCAGCCAGTCGGCTCCTCGGCCAGATGCAAAGGAAGAAGACGGCAGGCAAACTCTGAAAGTGTCCCAGGGCAAGACAGTGTAAAGCAGGACTGGATGGAAACCAAGCTGAGCGAGGCCCCTGGGGGAAGTGGTGCTGTCTGGTGCCACGTGACACAACAAGTTAAAACACCTTCACAGAGAGAACTGTCAGTCACCCAGTGAACTCTGTGTGGGCCAGTGCAACACGCAGCCTCCTGATGTTCATATAAAGGCTTGTTCTCAAACGAATAAGCAACACCTTAACATTTATTCCCAGGGGATTACATCCAGTTAATCATACAGAACCTGGAAAGGGGGTTCCCAGGAGGGAACATAAAAAATAAATAAACATTTAGAAAAATTCAAATAGAAAAAAGACAATAAATACAATTCAAAATATATTTGCAAAAGATTGGCAGGAGGGAGAATTAAAAAAATGAAAGAGACTAATTTTATTTGATGTTTTTTAAACTCATTTGATTAGAGTGAGCATTGGAAGAAAAAAAAGAACACAATGACAATGGCAGCCTGAGGTTGTCCCTGAGTCACGCACATTCACACCAGAGGCTGTGGTGACCTTGCTGCTTGTCCGGCCTGGCACCAGATCTCCAGCCCGCAGCCAACTCTGGCTAACATCAGCTGGCCAGCTGTGCCACCTCAGGCAGGTATTGAAAGCACAAAAGAAAAATGGAGAACATTGTTTTTGTACAAACAGCCTCTGTGACAGAACTGAACATCATGTCTTCTAGAAAGTGTGTACTGGTATGAACCGTGTCATCCACTACTTCCTGTAGGTTTGACTGAGAAAGCTCCAGAGGATGTTCAGCTCACACAAAGAGATGACACTGTCTTCTGCTGCTCGCCTCACTTCACTTCCTCCTCCTCCTCTTCCTCACACATGGTTTCCCATGCAGACACATCCACTCCAGATGGTTTGGCGTGATAGGAGGGCCCAGGCTCACAGGGCACCATTAACACCCTGCCTATCGTTGTTATCTGCATCTTTAGGCTTCCGAAACGTCAGTAGATACTTTACTGCAGTCTTGACATGAATGTCGCACATTTCATCATCCGCGTTGCGTAATGTGCCTCGTTCAGTCTCGGCCCACGAGCTGGGGAGCAAACGGTTAAGAATGTGGACGACCTTTTTTTTATGGGAAGTGGTGTCACTTGTGCCCAGCTTCCTGTTTTGCCTGTTTTGTGCTGAGAGCACCATGGAGGTGAAAAGCTGCGTGGAATTCAAGGCCGGCCGGAAAATGATCGCTGCCGTGGAATGAAAAATAAAACTGTGTCACGCGGCTCGTGCTCCTGTCCATCATCATTCGCCAGATCATTTGAATGTCACAAGTTCCTCAAATGGCAAAGAATAGTGAAGCGGCTGTGGGGAAGGAAGTACTCAAACAATTTATGTAAAGATATGGAGTAAATATAGAAACTATGGTGGCTCTCGGTTAGCAATTAAACACAAACACTCTTTAGTTTGTCCATTCTGAGCACCTGTAGTGCAACATGGCAGCCTCCACTCCGAGGACCCAGTAATGAGGTCATTCTATGGTACTGGAAACAATAATGTATTCACAACCTCACCACTTGATATTCTGCACACTGTACCTTTAATGAGTAAAACAAAGCTGGTGACCCACAGCAGGCCACATGCAGGCCTGTTTCCTGAAATAAGAGGATGGTGGACATGGTGTGGCTCCTTTGATAGCGTGACACAGCACTTCCTGTCCAATGTGAGGTAAGGCGATAATTAGCCTCTGTTTCGGAGCTGAAATGTCACAGCGGCCACCGAGGCAAGAACGTTTCATTGTTCATTGTTGCTGATTGCAAGGCCAGCAATATCAAGGTGTAAAGGGCAGAGGTCAGGTGAGGAACCACCCTGGAATTTCAGCTCGGAGAGCGGCCGCGCAGCGTTCAGCATTGTTGTTTAATTGAAACTCAGCAGGCTGCGGAAATGAGTCACTTGTTGAAAGGGAGCTTCACTTGCCCCCAGGATCCTCCCACAATCAGTATTATCCCGAAAAGAAAACACTTTGAGTGGAACAGTGCAATCACAGAGCTCTGCAGCCATGTTAACTGCTTCCTGTATTTGGCAAAACAAAAGTCGACTGGTTCCACATTCTTTTCAGATTGACGCCCAGTTCATTCCTACCCGCACACCGATGTAGCCTGTGGGCAAAGATGAACTTAAAAACCCCAAATACTTATAAACAGTCCCAAAATTACCTGACGATTTCAAATACTCAAATTATTATTGTCACCTACTGTGATATTTGTCTCTGTTTGACTGTTTTTTCTTTTATCTCAACTATTAAAACACAGTTTATTTTAACAGTCAATGTGTGGACCATAGAAAACATCCAAAACTGTTAATGCAACTTCAGCTGTGCCACTTGGTGCGTTTGGTTGTTGATCATAGTGTTGAGCTTTACTGCCCCCTGCTGATGAAAAGTCAATAATGTTAGTGGGAGCGTTCGCATGAAACCACGTTAGGATTTGATAAGTATTGAATGAACTTGTCAGGAAATAATTGGAGTCAATTGTTTTGAGACAATATAGTCAATATTTTCTTCTGTAAATTGTACGAGACATTTAATGATAATCGGCGAAGGAAAATAGTGGATGGCTCATGTATTGAGAGGAAGAAAAAGAATATTGAAAATAACAATAATGGGAAGAAGAATGCAAGTGCGACTAAAGTTTGCACCCAAATACAGTGCATCAAAAACAAAGTGTACAGTGATGTCTGCTGTGTGGTGAGGCAGCTGTGGAGAACACATGGCAGAGCCTGCAGCAGGATGGACAGCTGCAGAATAAAGTCATCGTTCATGGCTCAGAGATGGGAGCGTAAAACCCAATCAAAGCTAATGATTGTGCAGATTTTTGGCCAAGAGGCTGGTCAGTTATATGCCGTACCATAATTACAAACTTTATAAAAAACAAAATGCTGCGAATCTGATTTCATAGTAATAGGACTGGTACATAGTTTTAGATTTTATGTTTTTGTATTACCCATTGTATTTATTTGACATTAATGTTTGTTTTTGTAACCTATTTAATTAGGCATATCTTTGGACAGCAAAAAACGGACCTCCGCCTTTATAAAGAGTTTCGCCGTCTTTCGAACCGTCTCAGTTGTCGGTGAGGCCGGCGGGGCGGATCCCACACTAAAGTGAAATAGAAAATAAAGCAACACAACAACAAAAACAACTTCGCCGTTTCGCAAGCAAGCTCCCTTGTGGATATATAAAATATCAAGGTGGGTGAATCGGACGTCGCGCCGCAGAGGGAAGGAGGCTCCCCGCCGGCAGATGGCTAGCACGCCTCGCTGCCCGGAGCTAGCAGTGCATGGGGATGCTAAAGTAATGGTGTGTGCTAATGGAGAGGGCCGTTTTCCATCCTAACGCCGTGAACTGAATCCCATTCCGGGGCCACACCGGGCCGCGGAGCAGGCAGTTGAGGGCACAGTTACACAGCACATGTCAGACATAGCATGTATGCATCAGGAAATGTCGTAGGATCAAATGTCATCCTTCTAGTTTACGGTCAGTGTGAAGTTAGCTAGCGTAAGACGAAGTGCTAGAGAGTATGGGCTGTCTTGAATATTCTTTAACTAACAATGACCGTTTACAGGCTGTCCCTCACGGCAATGTCGTTTATATCACGGAAGCTTTGATGATTTGATTTATGATCATGTGTACTTTAACGATTCAAGTCCACCTTCCTTCATGACAACATGTTGCTGTTACGTTGCTGTTATTTCGCAGCGACACTTTACTCCTGTGACATGCACTGTTTTTGTATCTACCTTTTGTTTACAGGTAATGATCATGATTAGTATTTGTTAAATCGCATATTGTTGTGTCGTTGTCCTGGAGCACAGGGTGATATCATTGAATGACTTGTAAGTATTTACAATCGAATTATACCTTGGTCCTCGAAATATTCAGTCGTTGGCGATAATGTATTGTGACCTAAAGAATAACAATGACCTGTCACATATGCGATTTCTGCATTTTTGATTCAGTATCAGTCATTAGCCTGTGGCATCAGATCTGAAAATTGTTGGCATCATTGTTTCAGTTCAAAATGCACAACAGAAACTTCAAACGTAAACTTAACAGAGACATGGCAACAGATTAGATAAGAATTCCATCAACAAAAAGTGTAATTACCCCTGGCCTTGCTGTATGATCTGAGTTTCTCTTTATGGAAAGTTATACTCTTATCTGGGGTCAGTTGATCAGAGATTAAATAGTATGAATATGTCAGATTGAGCTCTTATCTCTCCTGATACATATCGGAATGTTCCTATTCAGTCTCTGTTGATAAATACAACAATTGCAACAATTCATGGCCCAAATTTAACTTGGATTAACACCATCTCTCTGTCTTGATTTTAGGAGTGATGCATCGGTATGGTAACATGAGTTAAAGGAATGCTGTGGCATTGAATGCTGAGTCAGAGGCCTGTTATGGCTGGATGCATTTAGTGTAATGCAATGCATTATGGCATTGACAAAGATCTGTCTCTGCACTGATACTGATCTAGAGTGCATGATGTGTCCTTGATATTTATTGACCAAGTCATTACTTCTATTGAATGAAGATTTTGGCACTGCAGAACGAGGGTGAGTCTGTTTTTAAAACGCCATCAAAAATTAACATTTCACACTTTTAATTTTTAGATGCCCTCAGCCATGAATGCAAACAGAGCTGTGCAGTCTGCCAGCCCAGATGTGGGATCCGCTCCAGGGTTAATGGGCAATTTTCCACTCGGCGGACAGTCTGAAGTAATGAAGCAGGTGCTGTGTGTCATCGACAAGAAGGTCCGCAACATGGAGAAGAAAAAGGTGAGGCCTTAAGACAGCCAAACGTGGACTGTAGCAACATCTCTCACCCCAATGCTGCAGAGATCGCTTCTCTTAAAGTTTCGGATGTAATTAACTATTTTGGATTTTGGATTCCCCCTTAGGGCAAACTGGATGATTATCAAGTCAGGAAGGACAAAGGCGAACGACTCAATCAGGACCAGCTGGTGCGTACCGAGAGACCTGCATCCCTCTGTGCATATAGTCTTATGAATGATAATCCTAACAGTGTTTGACATTTCTAATTCCCCCTTGTTTCTTTTAGGATGCCCTCACCAAATATCAAGAAATCACAAATAACTTAGAATTCGCCAGAGAGTTGAACAAGACTTTCCTTTCATTGGGACAGGATGTAAGTGGCTGTCGATTGCTTTGGTTCCCTCGGAGTGAGGGTCTGCCCATCAGAGGTTTATGTTTTGTTTTTTTTTCTCATCAGATCCAGAAAGGGGTGAAGAAGTTGGCGCGGCGGGAGCAGCTGCAGCGCGAGGAGGCAGAGCAGCGAAGGCTGAAGACGATTCTGGAGCTGCAGTTTCTGCTGGACCGGCTGGGAGATGAGACGGTGCGGCAGGACCTGAAGCAGGGAGCTGGCGATTCGCCGCTGCTGACGGACACAGACCTCGCAGCTTTTGACGAGTTCTACAAATTAGTTGGGCCAGACCGGGATCAAACTGTCAGGTCAGTCCAAGGCTTTTACATCTGGATTAACTGGAGATGCAACATACATCGAAAGTGTTTTTTAAGGGTAAAGAAGATGACCATTGCCACTTGTCTCCATCCTCACCGGTCAGGTTGGTCGACCAGTATGAAGAAGCATCTGTGCACCTTTGGGACCTCCTGGAGGGTAGAGACAAGGCTGTAGTTGGAACAACATGTAAGTTCAGTTTATCTCTATATGATGTTCAGACCTTTCATCAGTTGACTGTAAATACGTAGCAGATGAATCAATATTCAAGCTAATTGTTTAGTCAAAGTCAAATGAGCATTATAACTCGACAAACTGAACGGCTGTTTGTGACAATTGTTGAGTATTTTTATCAGACGGAGATGGAGCCGTCATCAACAGGCTTATTATGAAAAGTCGGTCATAAGTAATTCGACACATACTTCAGCTCGGTCCAGAGGCGATGAAGATATCAAAAGCTCCATTCTACTGTACTCTTTCTTCATCTGGTGCCGCTGGTTATAAACCAGTCTTAATATGATAGCGTAGCGAGTGCATTGTTTCTTGTTAATGCAGCATGTGTGCAGGACTTTGATGTGAATAATCAGGGCTCGGAAATATCGGCGTGCTGCATTCTCAGCGGTCTGGCCTCTGGGAAACGCACTGCTGCAGTTTGCTCGGGGGGCTGAGCGCCACGGGCTTATCCTGACTCAGCACTGGGGCAGAGTGCCAGTGGCCCTGTCGCCTGTGGTTCCACTGGTCAGCTCTCTGGAGTCGCATATTAGGATACTGGTGACCCAGTTGTGTGGTAACACCAGCCAACCCCTTCACCTCAGTGGGGAGGCCCCACTCGCTCGGTGACTCAAGGTAGTGTTTTTTTCAGGCTGCAGCAGACATGGTGGCCTCAGGCGGTGAGGAAAAAAATCATTGACCTGCTTTGCTGAAGAAGTTAGTTTAAAGGTTTTTCCAGTTTTTTTTTTCTTTCCTCGAATAAACTGTGAGCCATGTCTCCCATAACGGATCATTTCTAAAGTAACTATTCACAAGGTTAACATCTTTCAGCAGCTCTCAGGCTGCATCATGAAATAATGTTGGTGTTGATACAAGGCAGCACTTCTACATTTAGCCAGTTTGTCAGTGTCATGCTGATACCTGTTAAAGGACAGTGTGTAGTATTTGTTGACATCTAGCTTTAGAGTGGGCATGTCACAACATAATACTCCTCACGCTTCCCTTCTGAGCATGTTAGGAGAACCTGTAGCAGGCTTCAGTTATCAAGAGGAATAGAGTCAATCTCATTCTGTTGCTAAACTAGCTGATTTGCCATGATTTCTACTGTGTATTGTTAATAAAGTGTCCCTCTTAAGAATGAAGAATTTCGTAGTCCAATAAGCAGAGTTTGAACTTTGGTTGTTAAGGGTACAAAGCTGGATCTAGTGTCACATGAAAACTGTTAAAAGCCACAGTGTTTGTTTGTGCGGTCCGATCATGTGACCTTATTCTCATCCCTTCCCTCCAGTGTCCTGTCATACAGATCTGGTGAATGTGTTATGAATTTGATTTGATTAACTTAAAATATCTGACATCTCAGTGGCTGGAAGGATTTTGCTTGTTGTTTTTGACATTTTTGCTTAAACATGATCCAAATGATCAAGACATGCTTGATCCATACACGATGTTAGTTTGAGGACTGAAAGTTAGTATTCATCCCTCAACATTCAAATAAAATCCTGAGTAACTTTCCCTCTTCCAGACAAAGCACTGAAAGAGACTCTGGACCAGGTTCTGCTGAGCGGCTACTTTGACAGGTCACAGTCTCATCAAAATGGAGTGTGTGAAGAGGAAGAGGAGGAGGAGCCAGTGGCAGAGGCAGCAGAAGCGGCAGCGGCAGCAGCAGTGGCAGCAGTAGCAGCTGAATCGTCAGAAGCAGAAGAGCAGACTGTTGATCCAGGTCCTGATCATTCTCTTAAGTTATTATGCACCAAATTCAACTGTTGATGCAATCATAGTATACAAATATAATTTTCTAAATAGGTTTTTCTTTTTTTCTCTACACAGAAACTGAAATTATTGAGGAGTTCATTGAGCCGATCGCAGTGGAAACCACAGAGGTGAGATGAATGCTCCTCTCACCAGTCAAATCTTGGAATTAATTGTGTTATTGTTCTGACATGTGCGTCTTTTCTCCATCTTCCTCCAGTTTGTAAATAGACAGTTCATTCCAGACGGCACATATAGTGGAAGTGAGAAGGAGCAGGGGGATGAGTGGACCACAGAAACAGAGGTGTGCTCTTTGTACATTTTTCCTATTCAATGTTTCTAATTATCATATTAGATTATTGCTTTTAGGCGAGTTTCTATTTTTAGCAATTGACTTCTATTGGCCACATTTATCATGGTGATATGTGCATCAAGATGTGTGATGGCAGCAGCAGCAGCCCCTCTGTCAGAAAGCCAATAAGAGCGTGTTGTCCTTGGAAGAAATGCACAGTATCCTGCTGATGGTGTGCACAGTTAGTTTGTAGCTAACTTGTGATCAGGCGAGAATCAGTGGGCTACAGTTGATCTCATTCCTAGCAGATGACAATGATGCACAATTTGTGCATAAAACGGCATTAAATAGTCACTTTCTCGATTTAGTCAGTTGCCTGACCCATGCAGTGAATCTGCATTGTGACAGATAGGTGTTGGCTTTTGTCTGAGCTGTTGCCCAACTAGAACGGGATCTCAACCCTCATGAGGAAGTATCTATTCAATGATAGTTCCACATCGTCAACAATAAGATTAATATTTACATCAGGACTGAGTCTCATCCATATTCATGGTGTTGCTGCCAAATTCTGAGCCCACCATCTGCAACCTTAGCTGAAAAAGATAGATCAGACCACACCACGTTTTACTGTCTTCAACTGCTCTGTTGGTGAGTCAGTGTCACTGCAGCCCGATTGATCCAGTGTGCAGGAAACCTTGAGCCTCTGAGATCACATTCTCCCACATGCCGGTATTCCGGACCTCTGCTTTGCATTATTTTGTAAATTGCACTTCTACTACTTGACTTATGGATAATTACATGTATATGTGTGTGTACAAAAGTCCCACACACGAGCTCAGAGAGTGTATAGCACATACAAACGGGGTCCTTTGTTCAATGAGCGCTATGAGGCACGTTTCAGAGCACCACCATGTCATGCTATGATCCTGTGAGATAGGTTGGCGGTTTGTGATTTGTCATGAGAGAGTGGGATGTTGCCTCTGTTTGTACTACTCATGGGATTTGAGTATGTACAGTATATTGACTTCAGTATTCTAGTAACCGTTTACTGCCAGCATATCTGCTGAGGTGTTATTTTTGCACCACCCATCTTCCAGTGCAATGTAGCGATGCAGCTATCAATTTACATGAATGTGAAATAATTTGTCCATAATAAATCATCATTAGTGTCCGTCACTCACCTGTGCCGTATGTCTTCCTCTCTCAGTCAGTCAATGCCATGCAGCAACAGCAGGCGCCACCTGTGCAGCCTGCGGCTCCCCCTGTTGCCTTGGAGACTCACCCCATGAACTTAGCGTCTCCTGTCCCACCTAATGACCCCATGGTGAGGAAGCAGGTGGTGCAGGACCTGATGGCACAGATGCAGGGAACGTACAACTTCATGCAGGTGAGAACCGAGTGTCAAGAATGACTGTTTTCTTTAGGAGTGTTAATGTGATGCCGATGATTGTGACTGTTGTGTCGTGTCTCTTCCCTAGGACTCCATGTTGGACTTTGACGGACAGCCCGTCGACCCGGCCATCGTATCGGCGCAGCCCATGAAACCTGTCCAAAATATGGACTTAGCGCAGATGGTGTGTCCTCCCGGTGGGTATGACAATTAGCTAGTTAAATTTAAATGTTTTGTTGAAATATTTTTTATAGAAAAACATCAACAGCAAGAATTATTGTCGACTTATGTGTAACACTTGATTTCTTTCAGTTCACCCTGAGTCCCGGCTATCACATTCGAGTACTGTTCCTGTCCAACCTGAGCCCACACAAGTAAGTCACAAATCCTTATAGAGGCCAATACTGACCAGTTAGAAATCTAAATATTGAGCATATGTTTTTATTTTTCAGGTCCCTATAGTCTCCCCAACACCGCCCCCTATTTATCAGACCTCAAACTCGCCAGACCCTCGACCCTCATCAGAACCTATTGACCCTATCCAGGTGAACCAGCCTCAGTATTTTGAATGAATATTATGTTTTTTTCCCACAATCAAGAATCAGTATTAGGATGTTTGAAATGAAGTTGACAAGGGAGAAATGCTCACATTTTAGCTGTATCTTTCTTTCCTTAAGATAAAGTTGGGAACATTGTGTAGCTGTTTAACAAATGACTCTCTCATCATATCAGTACCTTAGAACCTTGTGTCTCCCTCTTCCACAGACCTCAATGTCCTTACCATCGGAGCAGCCTCCCCCGTCAGCAGCCCTCCCCCCCGCCTCTCAGACGCAGGTTTTCCAGCCCGTTTCCAAATCTCCTCACAGCAGTGGCATCAATGTCAACGCTGCACCATTCCAGTCAATGCAGACAGTAAGACAAATACTCCAATCAACCAAACAGTATCTGTAGCAAAATCATTTACTGCCGTTCACTCAGAGACTGTTGTCTGTCATAAAATAACTCGAATAACTTGCATAGATAATTGCACGTTGAGTCCTTAAGTGCTCTCTCATCGTTTTGCAGTTGTATGGATTTGTAGTCTCGCAGCTAAATTCAGGACCTCTTAATGAGACTGTGACCTTTCCTCTGGATCTGGCTTCACCACAATGTGGCCCTTGTTTACACTCAGGTGTTCAACCTCAATGCCCCAGTCCCACCAGCTAATGAGACAGAGGCTTTGAACCAGGCCAGCCAGTATCAGAACAGCTACAACCAGGCCTTCACCGGCCAGCCGCAGCTTCCTGTGGAGCAGACGGACATGCAGTCGGAACAACTACAATCTGGTGGGTAGATTTGATCGTTGCTGTGTTTTATTTACTCAGTGTTTGGCAGGGTAACGTCCCTCCTCACCCTTTTATTTTATCCATAACTGTGACTAATTATGGTTTGGTTTTTCAGTAGTTGGTGCTTTCCATTCCCAAGACCAGTCAGGAGGTCATCAGCCGCCTTCCCAGCAGGGCACAGGGTTCAGCAGACAGGCCCAGTCCTTCTACAACAGCAGAGGCATAGCTCGTGGTCCCCGTAATGCCAGGGGTATGATCAATGGCTACAGAGGCTCCTCGAATGGATTCAGAGGTAATTTCGCAGGTCATTTTTTGTCTGGTGTTAAATTAAAGTTTTGCTGATGCTGTAGCAAAGACAAAACTGGACTTTTCTTGCTGGCTCCTCAAGTTTTGCTATTATATTGTTTCCATATCAGTAATCTGGTCAGCGACGGTTCTTTAAGACTTCATATGGTTTTACAGCAGCACCATTTCAACTACAAGCATCTCATTCGCAAATTCTTCTTTGAAATGAGCTTCTAGGCTCTCTGCCCGCTCAGCTGCAAAAACCTGCCTGTGTAACACCATCTCTGTCAGAGTGCAGTCTTGTGAAAGCTGCTTATTGGACAAAAACTCTGCCGAAGAGTGTTGATTTTGTCCAAGAGCATTTGCCCTTGTAACTCATTAAGGTTTGCTGAGTGTTCTCAGCTGTCGTGATGCTTGTGAATGGTCGTTTTCACTGTGATCGCATCTTAATATCCTGACACGCTGATTTTTCTTTTGCCTCAACACAAAATAATGATTTATATATTTACCGTGGAAATTGACAGTCTTTTCTGTGAGGGAGCTTTAGAGAGCTTTTTTGAGGGGGAGGCGGGGGGGCTGGAAATGAAGTGGTGGACAGGAAATTACACCATGGGTCTGTCAGTGTTATTTAGATCATCTAACTGAAGCGGTCTTGTTATGTCCAGGTGGCTATGAGGGTTATCGTCCGCCTTTCGCCAACACTCCAAACTCTGGTTATGGACAGACACAGTTCAACACACCTCGGGATTACTCAAATGGGAATTATCAGAGGGTAAGAGAAAGAAGCGCTCTGATTTCAGCTGTCTGATGCAGTCTTTTCTAACATGTCTCTTTGCCCCCCTCTCTGCTGCTACTTTAGGATGGTTACCAACAGAACTACAAGCGCGGAGCGGGTCAGGGACCCAGGGGAGTGTCGAGAGGCAGCACTCAGGCGATGCGCTCCTGAAAGGCCTTTCATAATGACTGTGACTGACTTAAATTGCACCACAAAGAAAATTCAAAATTCAAGAATGCATTTGCCCCAGCTCACTCATATCCTCTCTTTGTTTGTTCTTCATCAGTGGTATTTCTTTCTGTTTCTTCAGTCAAAGCAACGCCTGCTTTGTTCATTGGAAATATTTAAATCATTTTAAAGTCTAAAACACAAGGTAACCGGTAATCAAATTGTGATTAACACAGCCATGTGTTTTAAGATTCCTGTAAACTTGAAAGATTTCATAAGTTATTTTTTTGTATAAAATGCACCTGCCACTGCTGGTTCAATCCTCGGGAGTTTATTCCCTTTCTCAGTTCTTTTCTGTCATTTTGATTCTAAAAAATAAGCGTTTTATGTTGAATGAGCTCCCATTTCCTTGTTTGTAAATTGATGTTGCTTCAAGAGTTTCAATAAAGTTGTGTTGCATACCCATGGTTCACCTAAGTTTTTGCAGTATAGTTATAAATGTTGCATGCAAACTGTTGATTGTTCTTTAGTGTTGACAGACATGTTTTTACTGGGCCCTGAGCTGCTCCTCCCACATAGACCTCACAGGTGAAATGATTAACCAAACCATTGAAAGTGAAATTCTGGGTAATGGAAGGTAATTTTCCACAGAAAATAATGGATTAAAAAAACGACTAAAACAAATTGTAATTTATTTTTATTAATATAGCACTTCAATTCAAAACGGAAATTAAACAATTGATTTAAATATACAAACACAAAAGCAAATAAAAAAATATCCTCGGGGAACGGTGAAAAGTTGAAACCCGGAGGAACTCGTTTCCTGTTTACCTCGAGGAAATGTCGCGCAGAATTGACGTCACACTGGAGGTCCTCCGTGAGCGGCTGTCTCCACGTGAGAGTATCAACAGCATGATGGCTGACATGTAACTTCAGCCTCTCTCTCAGGACTTTTTCCGAGGATTAAACCACGAATACTTTGTCTATAACTAAAGGTAAGTATTCGAAACACGCGCGAGGGACATGTCACTTTAATTTCACGCTCGTTTTGTGGATAGACTCGTTTGTTTTTGGATCGAATCGTGCTTCCTGTCTCGACTCCCTCACTGACCAGATGCCGACGTCAATTCCACTGCGTGTGTTTGGGTGTAAATAATAAGGTTTGTGTTTGATTTGTGTCAGGAGAACGAAGCAAAATGGCGACTGTCCGTAAGAAGGTGGACAACCGAATCCGAATCCAGATCGACAATGGAGTGGCTCTGCAGCACCGCAACATGTTCGTGGTGGTGGGAGATCGTGGGAGAGACCAGGTAAACTCACGTGTTTCTGTACCAAGTTGAATTTGTTGACTTACAGAAAGTCTGTAGCACGAAACCTCTGTCTGTGCTCCAGGTTGTCATCCTACACCACATGTTGTCCAAAGCCTCAGTCAGAGCCCGGCCCTCAGTCCTGTGGTGCTACAAGAAAGACCTGGGCTTCAGCAGGTGAGCTGCGGTGACTTAGCATTAGCTTAGCTTAGCTCATTGTCAGTAACAGAGATGATTAGAATTAAATCTGAGTGCAGCTGCAGAATTACACAGCAGAACCAGGCCGGACTCATCAGAGTCCACCCTCCACCCTAAATGATGGTTTTGACCGCGTCCCAAACAGCAACCGGAAGAAGCGCATGAAACAGCTGCAGAAGAAGATCAAGACGGGCACGTTGAATCTAAACCAGGACGACCCGTTTGAACTCTTCATCGCTGCCACCAACATCCGCTACTGTTACTACAACGAGACGCACAAGATCCTGGGAAACACCTTCGGCATGTGTGTGTTACAGGTGCGTCTTTCCACACTCAGGCTGCTCAAGAGATACTCGATCTTCTAGCTCCACTCTATTTTTTATTTTTTGTATCTTTCCCCCTGAGCTTTTCCCGTCATTTCTCTCATCTCAGGATTTCGAAGCTTTGACCCCGAACCTCTTAGCTAGAACCATAGAGACGGTGGAGGGGGGAGGGATCGTGGTCATACTGCTGCGGACCATGAATTCTCTGAAGCAGCTCTACACAATGACGATGGTGAGTCTCCGTCATGTTTAATCTCCACGAGTCAGCACCCCCATCACCATGACAACGGACTGTAGCTGTGGCTTCTTTTCTTCAGGATGTTCACTCTCGATACAGAACCGAGGCTCATCAGGACGTGGTTGGACGATTCAATGAGAGGTTCTCCTGGATTTTATGGAAATTAGAGGATTATTGTTCTCAATAAGGAATCGTATTTCAGTGTTATAATTTTTCTCTGTCATTATCAGGTTCATTTTGTCTCTTGTATCCTGCAAAAACTGTGTTGTCATTGACGACCAGCTTGACATCCTCCCGATCTCCAGCCACATCGCAAACATCAAACCGGTCCCTCCAAAGACTCAGGTACTTCAGACATCTCTGTTTGACGTGTTGGTCTTGATTAGCGTGTTGACTGTGATAAGGTCCAGTGGAGACGAGGTTTGTTGTTATTGTCTCCTCCAGGAGGACGGTGTGTCTCCACGAGAGCAGGAGCTGAAGGATCTGAAGGAGTCTCTTCAGGACACTCAGCCTGTGGGTGTGCTGGTAGATTCCTGCAGAACAATGGACCAGGTCAGAACCTCATCATGTCATGTGTGCAAAATAGATCTGTAAGGGTTTTGTGGGCGTTGTCGTTTTACAATATTCTCCATTTTGTCCTTCCAGGCCAAAGCAGTGCTGAAGTTCATTGAGGCGATTTCAGAGAAGACCCTGCGGAGCACCGTGGCTCTGACCGCCGCTCGAGGTCGAGGCAAGTCAGCAGCTCTGGGACTGGCGGTGGCTGGAGCTGTAGCTTTTGGGTAGAGAACATTTTATCATCAACCAATCGTTTGAATTTCTCTCCTATATTGTCTTCAATTATATCTGAGCTGACCTTTTGTTTCTTTCAGTTATTCCAACATCTTCGTAACGTCCCCAAGTCCCGACAACCTCCACACCATGTTTGAGTTCATCTTCAAAGGGTTCGATGCTCTGCAGTATCAGGTAGGTTGCGTCTCCTTTGTGTCGGCGGCAGGATCTCGATGTCGCATCACAGAAACCTTCACCTCCTCTCTTTCATCCGCAGGAGCATCTGGACTATGAAATCATCCAGTCTCTGAATCCCGAGTTTAACAAAGCCGTGGTTCGGGTCAACATTTTCAAAGAGCATCGGCAGACGATTCAGGTAAACAACACCACTCTGCTCCTCCCTGTTTACTTTTGATTCATAATGACGTGAAATACGCATGTGTTCATCTTTCCTGTTCCTCTTCCTGACAGTATATCCATCCAGGAGACGCCGTGAAACTGGGCCAGGCTGAACTGCTGGTCATTGACGAGGCCGCTGCCATTCCTCTCCCCCTGGTGAAGAACCTGCTGGGACCTTATCTGGTTTTTATGGCCTCCACCATCAACGGGTCAGTAACTCGGCTGGATCACATTCTATAAACATTCCAGAGTGATGTCTTCTCATTTGACTCATCCTCCCCTTGTGTCTGCAGGTATGAAGGCACCGGACGCTCCCTCTCCCTCAAACTGATTCAGCAGCTGAGGCAGCAGAGCGCAGACAGTCAGCAGAGCATGTCGGCAGAGAACAGGGGCACCAACACAGTCAGGCTGGCTGCTGGTACTTACTTCATGTTTCACTGTGTGTGTGTGTGTGCGTGTGTGTGTCTACGACCATCGGTTCACTGACAACTGACCCTGTCCACAGCTCGCACTCTGCACGAGGTCTCTCTCCACGAGTCGATCCGATACGCTCCAGGAGATGCGGTGGAGAAGTGGCTGAACGAGCTGCTCTGTCTCGACTGTCTCAACATCCCCCGTCTCATCTCCGGCTGCCCACTCCCACAGTCCTGTGACCTGTACCCTTCCGTTTCTTTAGTTTACACCTGGTCAAACCTCAACTGGTGATGGAAGCTATTTCCTTTCATTTAAGATTGAAAAAGCACTGATCCGTCCAATCCAAAGTATAGGAGTAGACCGGATGAGATTGTGTCAGCCATCCATTCATTTTCTGTAACATTTACCCTTTAAAGGGATTTAGGGGCAATTGTTTTGATTTCTACTGTGCATGATTATTTTTGATGTATATATTTCTCAATGTTTTTAATGGCAGCCCAGATTAGACATACTAAACATCATGAGTTTGAGGCTGCCCAAGTTTTTAAGGGAATTCGGTTGTATTATGAAGCTCCACTTCAACTAAATCATTCACAATGCTTCTTTAATTCTAAGTTGACATGGTGGGTACCTGTCCAAAACATGACTCGACATTCAATGGACTCTCCTGAGGTTTTTCGTTGTATTTTGTGATTTGTTGTTGTTCTGTTATTATGCTCTGCAGGACATTCAGCTGCATTATGCAACTAGATGTCACTAAACCCAGTGCACTTTACCTGTAAGTGTGTTTCGTAGATTTGTCTTGTTTTCATCCTTAATCCCACACTGTGCAGTTACTATGTGAACAGAGACACACTGTTCTGTTACCACAAAGCCTCTGAGGCCTTCCTGCAGAGGTTGATGGCTCTCTATGTGGCCTCGCACTACAAGGTGATGACATTTAACTTGTTATAAAATATCTGCATCGTGTGCTGTGTTCATTTGCTGACTCATCATGTCCTCTTGGCTGCAGAATTCGCCCAACGACCTGCAGATGTTGTCTGATGCTCCGGCCCATCACCTCTTCTGCCTCCTGCCGCCTGTTCCTCCCACACAGAACTCACTGCCTGAGGTGCTCGCTGTCGTGCAGGTGAGAGGAACTGCAGGAGACTTTATTACAAATATTCTTTTATCTGTAGAACATAAACAGTTGGGAAGTCTTTCTGCCTCGATTGTCCGAGGCAGGAGATATTAGGTTTTGAAGTTGACCATCATTTAGAAAGCAGGTAGGGCTGTACGATCACTGCTGTATTTTGGATTTTAGATTAGATGAGAATGTTTGACATGTTGAATTCAACCTTAAAATGCACCAGAAATGCATATCTGATATATTGTCTGTGGCTCCTCCCCCCAGGTTTGTCTGGAGGGAGAAATCTCTCGGCAGTCCATCCTCAACAGTCTGTCCAGAGGGAAGAAGGCGTCTGGTGATCTTATTCCCTGGACTGTATCAGAACAGGTACAAACTGAACGTCTAACAAAGCTGTGATAAAGATATTCATTGCTCATTTTTCCTCAGTGCAAACATTTTTATCTGTTTATTTTTAGTTCCAAGACCCAGAGTTTGGCGGCCTGTCTGGAGGCAGAGTTGTGCGAATTGCCGTCAATCCAGATTACCAGGGGGTGAGAACGCACGTCTCCTGGTGTTTGCCGAGTCATCCTTTTTGAAAGTCACGTGTGTAACTTGGTTCTGGCCTGTATAACAGATGGGTTACGGCTCCAGAGCTCTCCAGCTGCTGCAGATGTACTACGAGGGCAAGTTCCCCACCATGGATGAGGGCATGAACGCGAACCACAATGCGATCACCTCTGTCAGCAGCGAGGTAACAGCAACAGCACATTTGAGACGCATCCATGTCCCACGTGAAGTGTTAAAGCAGAGTTCAGATGAAAACAGACACACACTCTCCGTCGCGCAGGCCGTCAGTCTGCTGGAAGAAGTCATCACGCCGCGGAAGGAGCTGCCACCTCTGCTGCTGAAGCTGAGCGAGAGGAGAGCAGAGAGACTGGACTATTTAGGAGTCTCCTACGGTCTGACCGCACAGCTGCTCAAGTGAGTGAGCTACGATAAGGAGACGAGGGGGGAGGCAACATTTCCAGAGATGTAGAAATGTCAAAAACCTTTTCTATATTCTGACAGGTTCTGGAAGAAAGCAGGTTATACTCCAGTCTACTTACGACAAACTCCTGTAAGTATGAAAACATGCCGTGTGCAAATGTTGTTGGCTCACTTCTCTGTCGGTGTTGTTTACTCATTAGATTAGAGAAACATTTTCATGTTTCAGTGACTTGATATATTTTTTATTGTGTGAATTTAAAATTGACCAAGGCAGTTCAATTGTAGCAATTGTGAGTTCACCTGAATTAAAAGCAGTTGACGGTGAAATGTGTTTCCATTGGAAGAGCAGACAAATGAGAAAAGCATCTTGGAAGCATCTTGTCTTCTAAGTAGAACAACAAAATGTAACTGAGACCAAAACTGTAGTTTTTACCAGGCTTCAAACATGTTTAATTCACCTGTAAAGTTGGCCATTTTAACATGGGAGTCTATGGGGATTGACTCGCTTTTGGAGCCAGCCTCAGGTGGCCACCATGTGAACTGCAGGTTTTTCCACTTTCCAGTTGCCACTTGTGTAAAACAAATAAAAAGCATCTGTGGCCCTATTAAGCAGAAAAATGATTCAGTCGAAGTTTTTGCGATCCATCAGTTGTTGTGACCATAGTTGTTTGATTTGCTCAGAATGACCTGACAGGAGAGCACTCGTGTGTGATGCTGAAGGAGCTGAACACAGACGATGCTCCGGAGCAGAGTCAGTGGCTGGCTGCCTTCTGGAAAGGTGAAGTAATTGCCCACACCACTGCTTTTATTGTTTGTTTGTGTTATATGAACCAACGGTCGCCCTTTACAGATTTCGTTCTCCTTTAGATTTTCGGCGGCGCTTCCTGTCCCTCCTCTCCTACCAGTTCAGGAACTTCCACCCGAGCCTGGCCCTCAGCATCCTCCAGAACAAAAAGGCCAAAGAGGAGACGAGCAGTTAAGACCTTTCCACCTTTAACGCGCCAGATTTGCAAAGAATGTCTCTCGTCTGACTCGTCTCTTGTCCTCCACAGTTCTCAGTCGCTCTGAGCTCGACGTACATTTCAGCCCGTATGATCTCAAACGTCTGGAGTTGTATTCTCGGAGCATGGTGGACTATCACCTCATCATGGACCTGATCCCTGCAGTGGCCCGGATGTTCTTTGTCAAGCAGCTCGGTGACCTCTCTCTCTCAGCAGCTCAGTGTGTAAGTAGCCTCACTGATTTGTAATTTTGCCTGTAATATTAATTATGAGCACTACTAACAAAAGTAACTAAGCTGTAGTAACCCTGCACAGGAACGGACGTAAAAGTTACCCTGCACATGTACGACAGTGTTTTTTACGAATTCAGGTGAACGAGGGTATTTCTGAAAAGGTGGAAATGCAAAGTACGAATGTCCGATTGAATAATGTGCGCTCCTGCAGGCGTTACTGCTGGGAATAGGTCTTCAGCACAAATCTGTGGATCAGCTGGAAAAGGAGATCGAACTCCCGAGCTCGCAGCTCATGGGCCTCTTCAACAGACTCATTCGTAAATTTGTGCAGGTGAGTTGATATAGTTTTACTGAGAAACACACGAGAAACTAACTCTGATTAAACGTTGGTACTTCCTGTTCTCGCTCCCTCTGGCTCAGACCTTCACCGGTATCCAAGAGAAAGCCGTCGAGGCTGAAATGGTGGAAACTAAAGACATCACCATGGAACCGACTGGCAGAAGTTTGAGTGACGATCTGGTATGTGATGATGATGATGATGGTTTCACAGCATCAGTTTTTGGTTTTCAGAAACTAACAGCAAGGCATTTCCTTCCAGAACGAAGCTGCAAAAGAGTTTGAGGAGCAACACAAGCAGGATTTGAAGAAAGTGAAGGACATGGACCTCGAAGAGTGAGTGTTGAAACCGGGGGTGTGCTCTGTTTTTTACTTTTCACAGCATCAGAGTAACGCTCACTTCATCTGTGTTTGTATTCCCAGGTACAAGATCCGGGGAGAGGATGAGGAGTGGGACCAGGTGCTGAAGAAAGCAGGGAACACGGCCATTGTCAGCATAAAGAGGTGAAGTGACACTTAAGGATCTGAGGGCTGAATACCGTGTGGCTGCTTTGGACACATGTTTGTGACGCTGTCTGATTCCCAACAGTGACAAGAAGAGGAAGCTGGACGGGGGAAATGTGACGGCGAGCAATGGTGGAGTGGGAAGTGGCAAACTGAAGAAGAATGACGGCAAATTCAAGAAGAAGAAGGACAAACATGGCAAATTTGGGAAGAGGGTGTGATGGTAACGGCAACAGGAGCTGGAACAAATGGAACTTTGGATTTTTGGGATGGACTGTCAAATACTGAAGAGCATCACAAAGACTGGATGTCAATGATAACACACTTTGTGCTTGTACTGAATAACTGTCATTTATTTACATCTATTTCAAATATTTCTAGTTTTATCCCTTTTAATGTCCCATTTTCTAAAAAAGACTTAAGTTAAATATTTGTTTTCCACACCTGAGGTATAAGACTTTCAGCTCCAAAGAGCGGCTCACTGAAACACCTGAGACCGTAAATCAGTCCACTTCTGTCTGAGCTGCTGTTTCACCGCCTCTGGTGCAAAGATGCAGTCAATGGCCCGATGGGAGAGTTTCCACACATCGGCACGACTCAGGCCAAACGTTGAGGCCGCCAGCTGATACTCCTGAGACAAGTCTGTGCAGAACACCCCTTTATCATCTGTCTGTAAAGTGACAAACATCAAAATGTCATGATGAACTTTGGTTTGCCTCACAGCCAAGAGGTGCCATATCAGTTTCTTCTTACAGTATTCCTTTTACTAAGCACTCAAAGGGTTGTTTTTTTCATTATATGCTTTAAAAAATAAAATAATCAAATCAGATTTTAAGTTGAACTAATTCAGACCTTATTAGGACCTGCAGGCCATAACTTAGTTAACTTAAATTTAAATGAGTCAACTTTGATCATGTTTAGAAACATACATGCAAACACACTGAAATCTCTGAACTTACACAAATGACACTTGGGTGTCCCAGCTGGTACCAGTATTTAAAGTGATGTTTGGAGTAACAAGGCACCGTTTGCCCTTTAACATTTGAGGTCAGGCACAGCTCTGAAAGAAAATGAGGGAGATCATAAACACAGTAAACATACTGCCTGATCCACAGGAAAGGAGGCATTTAAGGTCAAACACTGGCTCACCCAGAGGTATGTTGTTTTGTAATACTTTGTCCACCAGACTTTGAGCTCCTCCCACTTCAGGATGTAAGAAGGTGCCGTGGCCGATTCTGTCTGGTGGGAGATTCAATAGCAGATCCGACTCCTCGACCTGGGACGGCACCTGGAAGATGTTTTTTGGTTTGCTTTAATGTCACTTCTTAAAGGTGTTTTATTTAATTTAAAGTAGCAATATAAGTTTATGGCCTTACTTCTGAGAGATGCAGTGACAACTTTAGTCCACAGTTCTTGGCACGCTCTAAAGCTGGAAGGAGAGATTTTCCATCACCCACCTAAGAACAGACATGGCTTCAAATTAGCAACAACACTGAAGACTTCATAATTTACACAAATGTCAATGATTCATGAAAAACAGACTTTTCTAATTATATCTTTAAGCAAAATATTCAAACTGACTGTTGGATCCCCACTCAGGTCAAGTCCCACCACCAAACCATCAGAGGAAAGCAGGAAGTCCTCAGCTAATTTCACGGTTTCCATGGCAACCTGTGGCCCGTTCCTGCGATCAATCGCCACGAGGAACCTTAGAGAAAAGGAGCACATTATGCAGCATGTACAAATAGAAATAACTCAAACATTACAAAGAATTCACCAACCTGACATCGATGTCCAGTCCCTCATCTTTACACAGCTGGATGGCTCTGATGACAGTTTCAATATATTTCACTTTAGTTAATCCTAAGAGAAAGTTCATGAATGTGTTTAAAAGGCAAATTATTCAGCCAATAATGTCCTGATTTATGATATCAAAATGCTACTTGGTTTATTCAGATTACTTAAAATGGACGATGAGAAGAATTCATATGATTGTCTAATCAATAAGTGATGGAAATTGTATTTATCATAACTAATCAAACAATTCAGTCAGTAATTCCCTCTATCAAATAATGTAACTATATGTTATCCAGCATTACCTGTGTTTTTCTCCTCTCTTGGTGTACTCCTGAGCTCCAAGTATTTCACTGAATCCGCTGCAAACTCCCGGATCACATCAGTGGCCACCTGCAGAGAATAAAACTAAAAGTGCTGCAACATTCTGCAAACTGACATGAAATATATGATTAACTGCTCCTCACCATGAGGATGTCCTCCTCTGTGTCTGCCAGCTGATGAATGACCTTGAAGACCTGGAAACACCTGCAGACATGTTGGCCATGTTTATTTTCTACATACCGGTAATAATATTGTTAAACGGTCTTCAAAACACACACACATATTTATACATATACACATATATATATACACATACACACACACACATATATATATATATATACACACATATTTATACATACACACATACATATATATACACACACACATATACATACACACATACATATATACACACACATGCATTGATATATAAATATATATATATATCATATCAACTTTATTTATAAAGCGCTTTTAAACAGCCACAGCTGAACAAAGTGCTGTACATAAACAGAAGTAGAACATAAGACTTTTTTTTTTTTTAAACACTATATAAGAACAATAAAAGGTAACGGATAATAATGTTAAAACACTAAAACAACGGAACACTAAAACAAGAGTCTCATGTTGGGTCGAAAACCAAGGGATAAAAATTAGTTTTAAAAATGGACAGTCTGATGAGCAGTGGGAGGTCGTTCCATAAATTTGGGACCGGCAGTAGAAAAGGCTCCACCCCCGTCTGAGCTTCCAGGAGAATATATATATGTGTATATATCTATCTATCTATCTATCT
>JAFBJT010107910.1:57418-64491 GCA_016785325.1 Chascanopsetta lugubris | reverse complement strand
GCGCTCTACAAGGGCTCGGCGGAGGTTTTCCTGCCCAGAGACGCACCTGCGGGTTACGTGGTGACACAGGTCAAGGCCACAGACGCCGACGAGGGCTCCAACGCGCAGCTGTCCTACAAAATCACCGAGGGGGGGCACCTGGGCTTCTCCGTCAACAAGGAGACGGGGAAGGTGCACGTGAGCAGGCAGCTGACCTACGATCTCGCAGACAACGTCAAAGTCACGGTGGCGGTCAGCGACAGCGGCTCCCCGGCGCTCACCTCCACGGCCATTATACACTTGAGCTTCGTCGAGGGGCCCCACCCCAGCCTGCCCCCCCTCACCGCCGGCGAGGAGCCGTTCGAATGGGACACGTCCGTGGCCATAATCATCGTCCTGGCGGGGAGCTGCTCCCTCCTCCTGCTGGCCATCATCCTCATTACCACCATTTGCAGCCGCAGGAGGAGAGAGACGAGGGAGAGGGGCTGCGAGGAGAAAGAAGACAGGCCCAGTGTGGAGAAAGTGGAGAGCGGGCACATCGATTCAGTGATTGCCAGCCACAAAGGCAAAGTGTTTGATGCCCATCCATTTCCAGAGAAGCCGGCGTTGGCCAGCGGCAACACAACAGAGACGGGCTGCGAAGATGGCAGGCCGACAGCAGGCGTCTTTGAGCCCAACAACAGGGTGGCGGAGGGCAAATTAAAGGTACGGTAGTCCGTTGTTTGGGGGGGGGGGGTTGTTTTTTTGCCACAGTTACTGTCAGGAGCCTTGTTGTGCAGTTTGTGACTCAAACTTTCCCCCGTCTCTCTCAGGGTTACTCGACGCTGCCTGGATACGGGAAGGAGACCGTCAGGCCCATAACGATATGGAAGGGCAATTCCTTCACGACCATCTCAGCCAGGGATCCTCACATCAGCGGGAAGGACAGCGGCAAAGGCGACAGCGACTTCAACGACAGCGACTCCGACTTGAGCGGCGATGTGCACAAGAAAGAGTCGCCGCCCATGAACAGTGAGTATCGGCACAATAACAGAAAGTCAGTCTAACGAGAGGAGGCAGGATGGAAGGTGATTATGATTCTGTCCCCCCAACCCCCGCCCCCCCAACCCCTCCCCCTGCAGGCCTGTGGGCGTGCACGAGCGAGTGCAAGGTGCTGGGACACTCGGACCGATGCTGGAGCCCCTCGGCCACCAGGCCCAACACCAGCATGGCCTGCGCCCCCCACCTGTCCACCTTCTCCAAGACCGCCTCACTTCCCCGCGACACCAGGCGGGAAAACTACTACCCTGCTCACGTGAACAAACCCGCGGGGCTGCAGAGCGTCTATGAACAAGTCCAACACCAGGAGTTTGATTACATCCTGGTCGGCCCGCCCACTCCGGCCAGGATACAAGAGACGGATGAGATATCGATACCGGAATACGCAAACTCTTAAAAGAAGAAGAAGAAGAAGAAAAGAACGGTCACAAACTCTTTATACTGTACAGTTGATCTTAATCGTCGGATTGTTGCAGTGTTTTGTAGTCTGTCATTCGTCTCATGTACGACTGTTCATTTTCTCATGTGTAATATGCAAGATTTTGTACATTAATAATATATTTTTCATAACGGTTCAATGTAAAGAAGAATTTTATTATGACTTTTCAAGAGCATGCATTACTATTATTTAAAGGGGAATGACCTCTCCCTCTCCCTCTCTCTCTCTCTCTCTCTCTCTCTCTCTCTCTCTCTCTCTCTCTCTCTCTCTCTCTCTCTCTCTCTCTCTCTCTCTCTCTCTGCAGTGGGAAACAATCAGTACGAAGGATTACCATGTTTGTGGTAGATTTTGTCACATTGTTACACAAATAAACGGCTTAAATTCAGGCTAATTGTTTTGCTTTTCAAGCACAGTTGAAACAGGCAGTTATCAGGGCTTACAGGGATTCAAATGTTATCGGAGTGTCTGGAGGAAATGTGCACAAAAGACACAGAATAACCTCAATTAGCCAAGTGAATGCATTTAATTTGCCTTAAAGGCTTATGAGGCACAATAAATCAAACGGTCCTGCACAGCTAAATTGATAGCAAGCATAAGTCAATGTCATATTCGCCTTGGCGGTACACAATGCAGTGAGTGCGTGTCCTCCATTTGCATGCAAATACTGCATTTTTGATCAAATGCGCTCACAATTACACATTTCCAAAGGTCAAAGAATCCCGTCACCTCCTATGATTGCCTCGCAGCCCCGCAATTATCCCAAAAATGTGCTTCCATCTGTTTCCAAGCAACAGCAGCGCCGCGTGTTTGAATATCTTTGCTTTGCAGAGTTTCTTCCTTTTATGTTATGATAAGGCCCGACTAACCTTGACCGCGCAGCCGCCATTTCTCACATTTTCAAATCAGGGAATTCACAATTAAGGTTATTTCTCTTGGCGGGCGAGGTGTGTGTAGGTGTGTGTGAGGAAAGGTGTGCGGTGTGAGAGTGGGTGAAGTAAACCGCAGGAATGTGAGGTATGAGGAGAAAGGGGCCTCACTTTGAGAAGTTTGACAATAGAACACTGGGCTCCTTCCTGTTGAGACCTCCACTGGCTGACACTCATTAATACATGCATGTAAATGTCATTTCCATTACACCTGGACAGCTTAGGTAAAATAGTGAAGGCTGCATGCAGAATAATAAGAACTGCATATTAAATGTGGTCCGAAAATATGCGGTATTGACACGTTGCCTTATGAGTCCATTCAAAATGCTTTGGAGCGGGTTGTCAAACATACGGCCCACGGGCCAGAACCGGCCCGACAGAGGTTTCAATCCCGCAAAGTGTCAAAATAACCGAGAAGACATTAACTGCAATGTTTCAATATAATTAACCGCCATTTCAAATGTGTCCACGTACAAGACCGTCAAGCACGTTGTTCAAGCTATGGACGAAACTGCACACACAATTTTTCTGAAGACATTTCAGGTCGTTCATAAGGTTAATTAGTAAACAGAGTTTCATTAAGTACGTTGTCAGTGTTTTTATGGTCATTATGCTGCGATTGTCCTGGTCCCGCCCACTTGAGATAGAATTGGGGCTGTATATGTGGCCTCGGAACTAAAATGAGTGTGTGATGATAATCGTTATAGACGAATGCACAATGTGACTGATGATTATAATACATTTAAAACTGAATAATAAGCAGTTTCAATGAGCATAAATGCGTATAACAATCACAACACAGCAGGAATGATGCATCGTAATGCATTATAAGTCAGTTCATAATGTATCACAGACCTGGGGCCTGTCAGTGATACCCAAACTGCTCCGTAGGTCAGACAGCACTGTTTCCACATTTGAGCCCGGCTCAGGCACCGAGCACAGGTAACATTCACACGAAGAATTTGGCTCAAAGAATTTATATCAACTGAACGTCATTCACACCCAAGCGCCACATCGCCGTCCAGTCGGAAAAGCCCCTCGACCGGGACTCGGCGCGACAGAGGAGGATTCTATCATCCATCATGGGAGAGACTGTGCAAAAAGTCCAAACTCATCATGGACACGGCTGCTTTGAACTCAGCTCCCCTCTGGTAAGACAGCAGCCTTTTTTCTTTGAAATTTGAAATGTAACCGACATCAGATCTGAAGGTTTCCCCGCAGTTTTGACTGTGTGGGATTTCTTACTTTTGCTGGCTGTGAACTTTGAAGGCGCCCGGCGCACCCTGTGCTCCGGTCAGCCGCCACCTGAGACGCGGGGCCGTGGTTCTGATGGTCGGAGGCGTGTTGGTGCTGTGTGCGGCGGTGGCTGCTCTCTGCCTGTGGAAGCCCAGGGACAAAAAGGTGAGTGGTGACCGAGGACTGACAGAGAACAGGCAGGAGAGTATCGGTGGACCACAGGAGAAATGATGGCAGGCCGAGTCATTAGAGATGTGCTCTACAAGTTAAAGTTCCAGTGTGTAAAATTGGGTTGAAATGTTCTTTTTCGGTCGGGAGACATGAATAACGCTTTTCATCACCTCTACTTCACGTATCTAGAGCAGGGCTGTGAGACTACACAGGCCCGTCAGAGGCACTTTTTCTGAACTAAAACAAAGGGAGGAACTGTTGTGCTTTATTGGTTGTTGTAAATACTGTATGTGATTTCACTGGTCTGATCTAATTGGGATCAAATTGTGACCAATGTGGCCCCTGAACTGAAATGGGTTTGAGAGCCCTGATCTGCAGCAACATGGTGTTGAATGTATGTTAGAGTGAAAGTCTGACCTTCAAAGATCTGGAATCAAACAATAGCTTTGATTGGCCATGTTGATGCCAAGTCACCAAAAAAAAGTTAAAGGTGCAGTGTGTAAGATTTCGGTCACTTCTAAAAATATTACAAAAGAATTACATGCTGACATGTTCAGGAATTTATAATCACCTGCATGTTTTCTTTCCCCCAATAATCCTCAAATGAGCCCATTGATGTATATTGACATAAGGAGTGGGTCCTCTCTACGGGGGCCGCCATGTTTTTACAGTAGCCCAAATTGAACATAATCTTTTGAGTTTTAATGACAACTGAAGTACCATTGGTTCTCCTGCCTGCTCAGAAGGGTGAGGGCGAGGTGATGGATACAACTTCACCACTAGATGTCACTAAGTCTTACACACTGCACCTTTAAATGAAATGGTCATGTGTGTGTAAGACTGAGGTGATTCTATTTCCCTATTTCTTATTACAGCAGCAAATCATTGTTTTCATTGGTTTACAGAAGCCCAGAATGGACAAAACTCATCACATTTTGAGTTTTAATGATAAACAAAAGCCATCACCACTAAATGCTAACAAATCCCACACCTTTTATATCTAATATTCTCGGTAACTATCAAACCAACCAAAGATTTGCATATTTCATTCCCTCTGCGGTACTTTCTCTTCCTGTAAGAATGAGCGTGGTGTTTATCTCGGTCCTAATGAGCTCACCTGTCGGGCAAACATCCCCATCAAGGTCTGCGACAGATCTCCTGTGGAGCTCCGCTCACATTCTCCAGGTGCTGCGACCACACTGTGTTTCTGAGAGGGAGGAGAAGCACAGGAAACACAGCAGATTAGAAGTGGCATAAAGCTTGTGTTTTTTTTCTTTATTCTTCTCCCTCCGTCCCCTGCATCTCTTTTGTGTTTGTGATTTACACAACTCAACTAATCAGTCATTTTAACGTTCCGCTGTGATCGCTGCCAGGTTTATAATGTTCGTTACAGCATGAACATTGGCGGCGAGGTGAGGGAGGGTTCCGTGGAAATCGATTCCGACAACAACCTGGAGAGATTCAAGACCGGGAGCGGAGCCGGGGAGGCGCTGGAGATTCATGACTTTCAAATTGTGAGTGAGTCGTGTCCTTGTTCTCTCTCCTCCTCCTCCTCCTCCTCCTCCTCCTCCTCCTCCTCCTCCTCCTCCTCCCGAGGAAGAGGCTCTGTATGTTTAGTGCTGTCAGTGTAAACATGGCATCTCTGTGATCCGGCGCAGGGAATTACCGGAATCCGCTTCTTTGGAGGTGACAAGTGCTACATCAAATCTCACATCAAAGCCCGACTCCCACACGTGGGAGCTCAGAACAAAGAGACGCTAATGTACGACCAGGTACGTGCGGAACAGCGCCTCCGACGGCACAACGCAGACTGGCGAGGTTTGTCTGGACGTGATCGTTCCTTCCCTGTGCAGGTGGATGATTTAATGCCGGTCAGGTTCGACGAAGGCTCCCTGGTTTGGGTCGCGGGGCAGCAGCCGCTAACGGACACCGGCTTCCTGAGTCACAAGATTCTGGATCTGTGCGGAGAGCTTCCCATTTACTGGCTCCGACCGGCCGACCCCAAAGGTTCGTTACCGCACGAAGCACCTTCACGTCTCCAACGTCATGAACTACATTTGAAACCCCCCCAAAAAAAGTCTCTTTTAAAAAAAGAATGATCTTGAAATATTCAAAGGCCGCCTGATATCACTGCTGCTAATTCAATTATTCAGGACGTCTGAGACACGGCCGGGCTATGTAGGATTGAGCTCGGAGGACATGTATGTCGTCTGGTGGATGTTGACCCAATATACTCTCGCCTCTCGCGGCCCCCCCCCAAACAGATGGGGAGCGGAGGAAGAGGGACACGGAGCAAGCCAAGCGCCAGTTTAGCGCAGAGGAGAGGGACCCGGGGCGTCACGTGGAGGAGGACGACACCTCCAGAGTCCCAGCAGGAGAAGAAGAAGAGAAGAAGAAGGAGGAGGAGGAGGAGGAGGGGGCTCAGTCGACGGCGGGGTCGGCGTACAATCCCGAGAATCCCTATCATGTGAGTACGGGGGGTTCGTCAACGAGGCTGTTTGTGATAAACAAGAGGGGTATCAGGAGGCAGCGCTCGAGGCCTGAAGCAGCCCTGCGAGTCATTTCAGAAGCAAAGTTTCAGTGTTTTGTCAACACTTTTGCAGATGAATACGTAACGTCCTTCAGAAGCCGGCCTGCTTAAAAATGCATTGGCACAGAAATAGAAGTGCGTGATGAGGAGGAGGGACCCTGGATTTATCCGCCCTGTCAGCTCAGGCCGGTCTTTACGGGTGCGGCTGTTCGGAGAGGTGTCAAATTAGGCGCCATAATCACAGGTCAGCGGGGGTAACAGCCGCCATTCCACGTAGAGGAAGTTACGAACCGAAGTGCAAATTCCCAGCGGTTATAAAAATTCATGTTGCCTGAGAGAGTCACGTGTGGTGAGAGGATGAGGGAGGGTTTTTTGTTGGGGATTTGAATTGCAAATGTGAATTTTTAAAGAAAAAATGCTCCTCAGCATTAATTTTGCTTCGCGTCTGCAGCGCGGCGCAGTGGCCGGCGCGGCCGGAGAGGAGGCCGCCGTGACCTTTGACTCCATGTTGGACCACATGGGGATCTGCTGCTCCGATTGCCAGCGCAGCTACACTCACTGTCAGCGAATATGCGAGCCTCTGCGTGGCTACTGGCCTTGGCCTTACAACTACAGAGGCTGCCAGGTCGCCTGCCGAGTTATTATGCCGTGCCGCTGGTGGGTGGCGCGCATCCTGGGCATTGTGTGAGAACAACATCTGCCAGGAATTGTACCTTCTCTTTTCTATCTAAAAGAAATGACGTCTCTACATCCT
>JAFBJT010107910.1:29918-54918 GCA_016785325.1 Chascanopsetta lugubris | reverse complement strand
TCTTCGCGAGACAAAAGAAAAGATGAGAAAACACAAAGCCAAAGAAAAGGCTCCAGCACAAGCGAGAACTCCAAATGGCATTTAAACCCAGAGAAGGAAAAACCCCACATAGCTCACAACAACAGCAGTTTTGTTATCCCGAGGCCCGTTTCTAAAAAAACAAAACTCGTTTCCTTTTACAATTCCTCTCTAAAGAAGAGAAACGTTCCCCCGTCGAGGAGAAAAGACGAATGTGTCGGGGAGCAGCTTCAGTGTGTGAGACAGTGGTGCCTTTTTGTTTGTCTCTCCCTCTGGAGCCGGGCTTACCCTGGGAGCCCTGCGGGCCAGGGAACAAACAGAGCTTTGTGAGCACTGACCCACTGTGCCCAGCAGCCAGACTGCAAACCTGCACTCCTGCGCTAATAGGAAACCACAGATGAGGTGGTCCGCGGCGGGGGAGGCTTTCTCGCATCCACCTGTGCTTTCATCATTGCCCATCAAAACAAGCAAAGCCAGGCGGGTGGTGGGTGGGGGAAGGAGGAGGAGGGGGGCGAGGGGGGGGCAGCTTCTGGTGCGCCAGTGACCACTGAATCAAAAGCTTTTTCGCCAAACATCCCCTTGGCACCGCCGCCCGGGCAGAATACTTTTGGGAGGGCGGTGATTCATCTGGTGGCATGGATTTGTGCTAATCAAGCCGTGCATCGAGCGGAGCTCCCTATAAATACGTCAACAGCCTGTCATAAATTTGCCCGTAGTTGCCCGAGAGGCATTAGAAGTGTGAATAGAAGTGTGAAGTGAACCACTCTAGTAAACGTGTCCTACATTTGATTGCATGTTTTCCATTACATCCAGACTCGAATGAAATAAACAGTAGTGACAGTCCATTTTGCACCTTAACCAGAACACAGAAACCCTTTTAGGGCAGCTCATTATGTTTTTCTGCAAGAAAGCACCGCGCTACGTTTATGGATCCTGGCGTCGGGGAAAACCTGTTAGCCCGGCAGTTTTGCAGCGGCAGTAACAAGCGGGCGCACAGAATATTTGTCTTTTTCTTTTCTCCTGAACGGTCAGAAATAACATGGCAGGATGGGAAAGTAAGGAGGGGGTGGGGGGGGGGGGGTACGGCTTGCTACAAGGCTTAAATGCTTTTTAATCCCATGGTTGAGTGACCACTTCCAGCTCTGCCCAGTAGTCCGACTCTGCCTGCCATTTGCTGCTCTCTCAAGTTTCTCTGCCACTGGCTCGTGTGTCCGCTCTCTCGCTCCCTCTCTCTCTCGCTCCCTCTCCCTCCCTCTCCCTCTCTCTCTCTCTCTCTCTCTCTCGCTCCCTCTCCCTCTCCCTCTCTCTCTCTCTCTCTCTCTCTCTCTCCATCTCCTTCCTGTTTAGTATGCAAGCTCCAAATGGCCATTAATTAAATGCCTGCTGGTATTGTATAAAGATCTCCGTCTTGTTTATTTCATTAAGTAAAAAACTGTAAATAGTCGGCACACCTACTTGCACCCAGTGAATTACACTTTCTATGTAATGGAGCACCACAGCAATCCTCCTGGGTGACTCAATTAGTCTGCCCACACTGCAGGGATTTCTTTATATTGCACTTGGTTGCACAGTGTCCTTGTTACACTCAAATAGAAAACCTGTGGTGTGGTGTGTGCATGGGTCTAAATTGGAATATGCACCATTCTTTCCTTTTTTTTTATTATGCCTTGTGACGTGCTGTATCTGTGACAGCGGTGGAGGCATCTAACCTGCAGAGGATGTCAAGAGTTCCTCGCCAGAGGTGGGCAGTTATCTTTACCACACAGCAGGCATGAGCTCTCTGCAAGGACACCGCATAATCAACAACATAAATCATCATACCTCACCTCGCCTCACTCTGCTCAGCCTGATACACACTCCTTTTCCCCGTCGGTCAGAAATCCCACTAATGTGTTTAATCAGCGTCTGCTCTCGCAGCAAATGACTGACACCGGTTCTAATTGGCATGGATGTGAACCCAACACCCGGGTGGATGCGTTCATTTTCTTATTTGTTGTCGGGTTCGGCTCCTGTGTGGAAGCTCATGTTGTTAACACAGACGCAGACGCCACCCCGACCAGCGCCCTTATCCAAAAGTCTAACTATGCATCGCGGCGACGCAGACTGGAGGAGCTGTGATTGGTCCACTCGGTAGCACCACTGTGCGTGATGAAATGGACCAAGACGAGAAAAGAGCGGAGTGCACAACTAGGTATCTAGTAAAGGTACATGTGTAAGATTTGGTGACATCTACTGGTGAAGTTACATGTAGTATTCATCACCTCGCCCTTCCATTCCGAGCATGGAGGAGAACCTATGGTGGCCCTCAGTGGCCATTAAAGCTTAAAAGATGTTTAGTACATCCACTCGGGGCCACTGCAAAAACATGGTGGCCCCCGTAGGAAGAACCCACTCTTGATGTAAATACACATTAAAGAGCTCATTTTACGGTAATGGAAGTCATAGATTGAGGTGATCAGTTGAATTGTACTGTTACCTAATCTTTACATAAGAACAGAAATGGACAGAAATGTTAGACACTGCACCTTTAAATACATCAGTGTTGCAGCCATCACTGGCTCTGCTCTTTACCTACATTAGTCTGCGCAGCTCCAACTCAGAGGCATCCATCTGATGCATACTGTGCCACAACATGCATCAATCTTGTAGCCATTAGCATCCAAGCAATGCCACCATCTTTTATTTCTATGAATGAATTCATTCATTCTCTTTTTTTTACAATGTAAACATTTTTGAATTGTTCCCTATTTTCGATTTCATCATTTGGGTTAAGATACAACACTGTCAAGACAGAGAGGTAAGGGAGCTTCTCCTGACTGAAAGCAAAAGTGAGATTATGTGGCAGGTTGCCGTGGTAACATTGTCAATACCGAGCTCTACCTGCAGATCTGTGACATCACATTTGATGTGCTGTAAAAGTGGCGCAGTGAAGAGCTTCTACTGTCAAAGGGAGAGGTGATGATCACCTCTTCTGAGCAGGTGAGTCCAGGTTCAGAACGTCCAGGTACATAACTCCTGAGGCTTGAGGGGGTTGGATGTGAAAGGACGAGCACAGGGATCAATACGGAAAAGATTTCTCCATCAAAATCTGGCATTTGAGATGTACAAAAGAATAGTTCAGTCATCCCAGGATGAACCCTGGAACGTACACATCCTCTGGTGGGAGTGCTTTAAATGAGCTATAGTTAGCTCAAAGCCGAATCAAATCAAGACTTCACGTCTGCAAACTGTGTGAGAAGGAGGGAGGAAGACGAGGGGAGAAAAAAAAAGAAATCAGCGCCGCCACAAAGCAATGTCAAGAGGCTTGCCACATGAAAGCAGAAGTTGTCCAAAGAATAGCAGGAAGTACTGACAAAGTTTAGAGAAGAAGAAAAAAAAGTAGTGTGTTTTTAATCCTCAGCTGCAGATGCAACAATGAAGGAGCCCGAGTGCTTAGATATGCCGCCCCGGGGGCAGGCTCTATACTTAAGGCTTACAACAGCCTCATTATCTCCCTCAACTCACATCAGATCCTAGCAGCAGTTTGTCACAGGCAGGCTCCTCTGCCAGTAGGCATCAGACCAATCCTTCTGCAACACTACTGTACATAATTGCCATATGGACAGCGTTTTGAGCCAGACTGAAGACTAAAAAGCCCTGCAGGCAGATTCCCCAGATAACTAAATGAATATTTTATCTCATTTCCATCTAATTTGCACCACATTATTATACAGAAGTGAAATTTTAATTAATTGATAGAACAGATCAAACACAGGTTTACACTTTGATTTTCGGGGGAGCTGTTATTTTGATAATTTGCATGACTTTTTTCGCTCGCCAGCCCCCCGCCCTTTTTTTTCTAATCTCCCAGAATTCCAGCATCTCGGTATAGAAACGCTATAATAAAACATACAGCAAATTAATAACTGTCGGCGCACATGAAATGCCTGTCTTGGTTGTGTGAGCAGCGCCGGCGAGGAGTTTCTTTTACCTGCCACTCGACTGATTAATTAATTTCACACTGTTTAATTAAATCCACAGTCTGGGGAGTCTGGGCAGCACTGTGGGGAGGCCTATCTGAGCCGTGTGTGCACAGAGATTACTAAAGAAGGTCTCAGACACCCGCTCTCCCACTAATGTTGACACTGACGTCACCCTCCTCTGGATTGCAGAGCCTGATTGTGTCAATGTCATCCTGCAGTTGTGAGCTTTTACTGGCGGAGACACGAGAGCACAGAACCATTTGTTGATTATCTGCTGGCATTTACATTCACAAAGGAGACGGCAGCGTTTGACTGGATTTGACACAAATGAGCATGTGACAGAGGTGAAACCTGTTGGCGCGATGCATCGGCCTTGGATTCTATGTGAAAGACAATTAAAGGTCCAGTGTGTATGATTAACATTGACAGAGAAATTGCTTTCATGAGTGTCAACAGAATGAATTCATTGTTGTCGTCATTACCCTTGAATGAGACCTTTCCATCTGCGTGGAGAGCAGGTTTCCTGAATGGAGGCCGCCACAGATGGATTATAAAGAAGTCTAATGAGGGATGTGAATGCGATTCAGTGATGATCTTAAACAGAATGTATCTGCGGATGTCTTTTTGTCGATGTTACAAAAGGCATTTAGGGCCATATGGTTCCCGACACAGATGTTGCAGTACCACCGTTTGGCCACTGCATCTTTTTTCACTAACGCACACATATGTATCCAGCTGCAGAGGCCGCCATGTTGCACAGAACGGACAAACGAAAGATGTTTTGAGTTTAAACGGTAAAAGAGGGCTAACGTAGGGTCTTCTACGTGCTTGAAGGTACAGGTGGGGTGAGGGGTATTCAGCTGCAATATGCAACGTTACCACTAGATGGTACCAAATTAAATAGTCAACAATGCAATGAACTTTACATTAAATTAACATTCACGACTCCTGCATCTTGTCTAATGATGAATATCCAGAGACACTGTTCGCATTCGCTGATACAGTATTGATTAAAGGTCCAGTGTGTATGATTTGGTTAAAATATTTCTTTTGCTCTTGGAAGGAATAGAAATAATTGCCATGTTGCACCACCAATGGACAAATGATAGCTCAAGGCTGCCATATATAACTGCTACCTGCTTGGAAGGTCAATGGATGAAAATACAGCTTCACCGTTAGAGTTAACTACATCCTATTGATTGTCTGTTTGAAAACAAGTATTCAAATGCAGATTTTGTGGGTGTAACAGCTTTTAATTTATGCACAAAATATTAAAAGGATCTTATTGATCCTTGAACCTTAATCCGCCACAATAACAAACGAAAATCTGACTCCGGCTGCCATTTGCTCGGTCTCGTGTTGATTCGTAGAGGAAAGCAAATCGAATCGATTAGCGAGAGAAAGATGGCAGGCTGCTGGTCTGATGTGATGTGATGTGATGTGGAACCAGTCTTTCCTTGTGCTCTCTATTTGATGTGCCAAGAGCTATTAGGGCAACAAACACATTGCACAAAGGCAACCACATAAAAAAAAAGTCATGATATAAAACTAAATTTACATTCTCGACGCGCGTGGTTGGATTTCTGATTACGAAAAAAAAACTTTGGAGAGTCTCGGTCTCATTTTCAATTAAAAAACAAAGTGTGGCCTCATGCATGTGTGTTTATACTGTACGTGCCGCAAAACAACGGAACCAGACAAAAGTTGAAGATGAGCAAGTTTCCGGAGTTCAGCAGAAACTTTAATTAGCTCCAGTAAATGTCATCGTCAGGTCTTTATTGCCGCTCATCACAAACACCACGCGGAGTCAGACGCTTTTATTCAAATGAACTGTTGAATCTTCAGTCGAGAATTGTGTTCTGCGACTCAGAGGGTGTGTGTGTGTGTGTGTGTGTGTGTGTGTGTGTGTTTTGGGGGGGGGGGGGGGGGGGGGGGGGGGGGGGGGGGGGGGGGGGGGGGGGGGTTAATAGGCGTTCCAGCGAGCCGCATCCAGACAGTTTTGTCAACTGATGCAGCATTAGCAGGGAGAGCAGCCCTCTATTTGTGCTTGCCTTGTCCTGTGACAGGGAGACCTATCAGGTGCTCATCTCTGCACCCCCCCCCGCCCACCCTCCAACAACCCACCTCCTCCTCCCCCTCCCCCCTCCCATCCACTGTCTCCTCCTGACCTCATTCTGTCATCTTCGTTTTCCCTCTTCCCCACTCTCAGGTCTTTTATAAAGTGTCTCCATGCATTACACATTTAACAATGCATTAAAAATAGGCCACCATCAATCAGTCATTCAGCGACAGGAGACGGGGAATCTACTTGTGGCACCAATTTGATACGATTTTCGAGGTTCAGGCACGAAAGCGCTATGAAACTCCTGGGCTGCGGTGGTGGTGGGAAGTAGGGGGTTGGTGGGGGAGGGGGGGGCTTAACAGAGATGAAATGGTCGTGGGGAGGGGGGGGGTTGATATCCAAAGTGAGCGTTCATTTGTCACTTATCATGTTTTTCCTCCCGTGGCGTCGACGTCTCCTTGAGGTGGCTGCGGTGGAAAGAGGCACTTTAAGGTCACGGAAGCTGAAGGATATTACAATCCCTGTTAATGGAGGAGTGAGGACCATAATGAACGAAAGGGAAAGTAATGATTATCATTAATGGTCCGGGGGGGGGGGGGGGGGGGAGAAGAGGGGGGTGTGTGGGCGAGCGGGAGGGGGGGGGCTTAACAGAGATGAAAACACACATGTACTAATAATACACCACATCCCAGAGAAAAAACCCACCACACTGAATTCCCATGTGCACGATTTCTTGTGGCGTGCCATCGTTCAAGAATCCAAGAGACGGAATCAGAATAATAGAGGGAAGAGCGTGACGAGGATCCCGGCTGAAGGCTGCCAGGTGAACGTGGTGCCCCGGCACAATGGCAGGGAAGGTGTGATGCCTGATACAGGAGAGGTATTTGGTAGAGAATCTGATGTAATGCCGGGGAGTGAGTCAGGCCCCGAGGGGGAATAGTCAGAACAGTCCGACTCCTGGTTGCTCATGCCGGAGCAGATGTTGGCGCTGACGACGGCGGGGCAGAGAAGACAGCGCCGGCGTGTTTTATCCGCCGAGGTGTTTTATACGATTAGGGCGGCACGTCGAAGTTTTTACGCGCAGCCGCCGCCGATCCAGCTCTTCTTGGTATCTGCTGCCGTGGCACATTACCCCGCTTGTTTAATAATGTAATGCAGAGGAACTCACGGGTTTTGTCAGCACAGATCGGCGTTCATCTGCTCCGGCTGAGGTGCGCACGTCTCCTCCTGAGCTTTGATGCCGCCGCTCTGCTCCCAGGCTTGATCCTGCATCCTGGACTTGGAGACAGACGGCACTTCGTCATGGGTAACAGCTTGAAGAGGTAGACACACACTGCACAGGCACGCCTGGAGGACCACACACACACACACACACACACACACACACAAATATTCGGTCAGCGGGTAAAAAAAACACATTTAGCTTCAAATGGATCAAATGGTTCCTTAGAAAATCCATTTATGTGTGGAGGACTCTGGAGTGAAAGGAGAGTGCAATGCACTGTTGCTTATGTTGTATTTTTTGATAAAAAATAATTGAATATATGAAGCCTTAACTAATTCAGAGAGAGCAAATTCAAAAGTGTTTTACTTCTTGACGTGGAGTCGCGTCGAAAGGATGTTCAGTGAAATAAAAAGTATAAGCTTTCCTCTCTTTTCTTTCACATAAATATTTCACGTGTAAAAACACAAAATTGCAGAACAAAGAGCAGGTCTCCACCAACAGTGTTGCTGGATGACAGCCCCGAGGAATCAAAGCGTGTTTTAGGTATATCTGCTTCTGAGGGACTAACACAATAAAGCCTTTTAAATGTCCTACCTTGAAAATTGCCTTAAATCTATGTTTGCTGTTTCTCTCCTTTCATCCAACCATCAGTGTGATTCACTGACAGACTGTCTGGTAACCAGCCAAGTGGGTGGGCGGCTGTTGTTCTAGTTTTCTTTCTTCTCTTTCCTGACAATGTTTTTCCAGACCATCTCTACTTATTGCCCCCTCGGGTCATCACTTTGCTTCAGCAGTCTGGTCATTTCACAGACATGACTCCATATGTCCTTGATGACACCAACCATAGCTCATCCCGCATCGATCGAATTGTCCTCCCCCCACCAGCTGTTTACGGAGGTGAAACATGCGCGAGTAACATTACGTCTTACCTTGAAACAGAGCTGGAATCTTTTGCTGACGATGTACAAAGCGATGGGGTTGATGCAGGAGTTGAGTGACGCCATGTTGATGCCAAAGTAGTCCATCACGAGGAAGGCACTGGGGGGAAAAACAAATATTAAACTTCTAGCATGTAAGATTTAAGAAGTATTATTTCCTTTTCTATTGAGCGAAATTAAATAAAAGGAAATTAAGCTGATCCTCTACATGTTGTTGTCAAACATACGACCCGTGGGCCAGAACCAGCCCACCAGAGGAGGAAAGCGGCCCGCCTGAGTGTACAAATATTTGTACTTTCATTTACTATATGTTGATGCAGAATATTTTCTTTGAATTCACAACTGCAATGCAATTATCAACGTCATGTCATCACCACTTCCTATCGGTTGGTAGTATTATTGACTGAATGGTTAAATCATGTTGGCTGTTTGAATGATAATTAGACCAAAATCACACTTGTTCTAAATGTCTTCACTTTGGAGAATTAAAAACAACAACAATACAAAGTGGGCTCCAGGGTGGACATTTCTTTGGGGGGATTCTCACCTCAGCAGCTGACACCTGTTGGGATCTCTCTCGTCGTATATGGTCAGTTTCAAGATCCTGCTCAGGTATAGCGGCAACCAGCAGAGGGCAAAGACAATCACCAGGCAGAAGACGGTTTTTGCGACTTCTAGCCTCTGTTGAATAAAAACGTCATCTTTATGGCCATTTACACGATGAAGGGTACATGTCGTGACACGTATTGAAAGGGAGATGCTCAGGCACAAGCGTCACCTGCTTGGTGTGGTCGCTCAACACGTTCTCCGTCTTCCTCAGCATCCTCCTGGTCATGAGCGCGTAGAAGACAGCGGTCCAGGCCAGAGGCATGCAGAAGTAAAAGCCAAAGAGCCACCAGTCCTTCACTGATTTATAAAACTGTGGAGAGAAGCCCAGAGACGGTCAGCGCTGCACATGCAGAGAGGCCACAGACGGAACCTTCACACGTACGTCTGCTCTACCACAACACGCTGGTATCTGCGAGCATGAGCCATTACAAACACAACAGCGCCGCGCATATGAAAGCGCAGTCGAATCAAACACGTGTTTCAGCCTGTTGCTCACCGGAGAGAGTTACCTCACCTGCATGAACCGAGTGCTTTGCATGGGATGAAGCAGACAGATCCTCAGTTGCTGGTCCTTATAGTTCATTGTGATCATGTCAAAGCCGGCGAGTTCAGGCGCAGCCAGCAGGACGGAGATGACCCATATGAGAGTGATTTCAATCGCCGTCCACACCGACACCCCGATGCCTTTGATTTTATTCCAGGACGCCACGGCTCGGTATCTGTGGAAATCAATGGCAAGTGTTTTGGGTTTTTTTATCTTTATTTTTTTATCGCTGTGTTACTTTACAAGGACTAATGCCGAATAAGCCGGTGGCCTTGAGGAAACGCAGATAGCCGCCTGTGGTCACTGTGGAAACAGCGGCGATGCTTATGGTCTGACCTGTCAACGCTCAGAGCGCACAGGCTCAACACTGTGATGCCAACAGAGGTTTTCTGGATGAAGGGGACCAGTTTGCACAGCACCAATCCAAAGGGCCAGTCCTCAGCTATGAGCTGAAACCACAGGGAAGAACAGTGTCATCACATACACTTATGAAGCCTGTGGCATTCGCACATCAACTCATAATTACGAGATCTTTTCTCGTAATTACAAGAGACAGATCTCGTAATTAGCAGATACGGATCGTGTAATTATGCATTCCAAAAATTCCTGAATCAAACAGATTATAAATAAAAACATACATCCTGCCTTTTTTCAGTACAACGTGGAACATTTAATGCCCACGATAACGTGAATATTCTCTTCAAACTGCTTGATAGGTTTGCGGTTTACTGTGGTGATTACAACATGTTACAATAGTTATGACGCCCAATTGCTACCAGAAAGCAGTTTAAGTAAACAAAGGGTTTAACGGGGATAAAGTATGACGCTTCTGGAAGTCAACGGCACTGGGAAATATTGATGTTGTTATAAAAATGAAACCGGCAGAGAGATTAGTACGTCAACACTGCACCAGCATAATAAGTCTCTCGGACTATTTAGGAGGAAAGTCCAGTCTGACGTCCTGGAAGTTGCTCTCTTTGTGAAAGAGCTGTTTCACCAACAAGATCCGTATCTCATCATAACAAAATAATACTCAAAGGTTGTTTGGACTAAGTCTGCAATACGCTTCCTTTCAAACCCGCTTGAAATGAGCAGAGGTGAAGCAGCTCGGAGGTGAATGGACTCACCCTGTACGTGTTGATGGGGATGTCGATCACTATGTGGATCAAATCGCCCAGAGCCAGACTGGCGATGAGAACGTTGGGTCCACTTCTCATCCTTTTGTTCACATGTATGACTCTCAACACGGTGGCGTTCCCCACTATCCCGACGACAAACACCAGCAGTGACACCGCGCTGTTGACGTATTTGAAAGCGCCTCTGATCCCGGCCGACCGCAGGCACATGGGAGGGTGCTGTGTTTTCGGTCCCGCCGTGCGGGGCGGAGGCTCGGAGCCGTTGGGTCCCAGCCTCTCCCGTGTTATTGAACCTGGGGAGGCTGTTGCAGTGCGTTGAGGGGCGTGTCGATCGCCGGCACCGGCGAGAATGTTCCCCAAACAAAGAGCGAGGAGAAGGGCCCACATGTTGACGACTTCCTCCCAAAAAAGAGGGGGGCCCTGCAAATTCTTTATTTCTGTTGGATTGAAAACGAGACAATAATTAGGAACTGGGTCCTGAGAAATCAACAACAAAGCTTTTCAGAGGATGTGAAGGATTCGCTGGATTTCACAAACAAAAGGCAGCAAGAAATTCATTAACAGCAGCGATACAGTGAATTAGGCCGGCTTACCTTTCGATGCAAAACTGGCCTCTGCATGAAATCAATGTGTAATAGATGCAGAACAGGCTGCCTGCTTCAGAGGACTAATCTATGTTGTTGTGCCTGCTATAAATGTTTGAAGCCAGCGGATGGAAATCAGCGTTTTATAGACTGAGGTACCTCTGTCAGTGTTAGTCATCGATTTGTCAGTAGCGACTGTAATTACTTCCCTGGATGCATCATCACACCAAATGAAAGGATGGTGTTGAGGGGTATTGTCTGTTATTGCAGAGTGAGATCACTGTATGGACTTTTGTAAGGGGATTATGTTACAGTTGTTTTTCCACCTGGAAGAGATGTGAAATAAAAGGACCACAGAAGAAGAAGGATTTTTTTTTTTTAAAGCTGCCAAAATTCCCGTCACAGGCATAAAAGCTTTTATCACCAAGTCATCAGCCAACGCACGTGGATGTGGAACAACCGTGCTCTGAAAGTGGAGGACATTCCGCATGAACATGAGCCTGATGCACTGCCACGGCACAACAACAAAAATGATACAAATGGAAGCGTGCATTATTCAGAGGGAGTCCTCTGGAGAGTTCGCTCCACTTGTCATATCAGGTTTTTAAAACATGAGTCAGTCTACATCCTTCCGCGCAGATACCGCCGCCGCATCTCCCCAGAGTCCCCGAAAGAAGGTGATTTTCCCCTCGACAACTTGACAACCCCGAAGAGCCCGGAGGAACGCGGCACATGTGACGACCGGGAGAGCGCCCGGAGGAGCACCAGACGTGTGACGACCGGAAATTCCTCATTGTTAATATCGTAGCTGACAAGCGCGGCAGCTCTCTTTCTTATGAGCGCCTCAAATCTGAGCTCCGCCAGCTATAAATGACCTTGAGGAAACTGTGTGCTGGCATTTTTCCATGAAAACACCCGATTAGGAGAAGGAAGTTTGCAGAGTTGGAGGTGAGAAAGTGAGACAGCGCTTCACATAAATTCCACATTAATACAAACTTAGCTTTTAACCCACGTAAGTCATCGGACGGGGCCGAGATGCTCAGCGTCCATAAAAAGGGAAAAAGTGGAGAGCTGCGATTTACAGTCACCTGAGTGACAGACCTATAAACATGGCCGTAACTCTCCCTTAAGAAATCACAGTGTCTTTTTAATGACCATATCATTGACCTACATTCCAGCCATTTAATCTCCTGCAGTATTTTTTTGTGGTTGTTGCTCGGTTTTATGCAGTTTGATTTAAAATGCAATAAAATTCAACCCAAATCGGTGTGTGGGGTTCGGCCTTTGTTCTGTGGCGTTCTGTAATAACCATATATTCACATAATGGTGTCAAGCTGGTCACAGTCACAGACTTTATATAATAATAATGATGATGATGATGCATCTGCACTTACTCCAGCTGTCTGGAAATGAAGTGAACACATCCCAGATCTGAATATGACCATCAGTGTGGGGCATATTCCCCCCAAAGCCTCTGTAAAGGTTATTTCAGACAAAGGCCATAAATTCTAGAAATATGAGCCCCAGCAAATATCAAAGCGTGGCGCAAACCAAAGAGGATTCACAGGAAGAAGACAGGCAGCTGTCGCGCACGTTCCACTCTTTCAGTTCTCCCCTTGAGAGACCATCCGCTGTTTGTCGATCCTGTGTGACGCCTGAGCCCATGAGCAATCGCAACCTCTGACATCACTTCACGCTGACTGACACGCTGAAATTCAACCGGAGTTGGATGTTTCTCTGAACATCCCATCACAGGCAACGACTGCATTAACATCAGCTACCGCACCACACACACACACACACACACACACACACACACACACACACACACACACACACACACACACACACACACACACACACACACACACACACACACCTCTAGTGGCTCATTAAAGATGAAGGAGATGGATTATTTTGGTGTGAATCTATACATTGTTTTTTGGGGAAAAACCTTTCAAACAGCACCGTTATAAAACAACTGTTAATTCACACCACCAATGCCACAAGTCTGCTGAATATAAAAAAGCACAGATTACTATTCAAGCAGCGACACATTTAAATCTATACATGAAGAACAGCAGAGTAAAATGCCAGGGCTATGTCTTTCTTTGAGCTTGATGATGCCATGTCTGCCTCCAAGAGTTCAATCAATCGATGGCGCTCGAAGATGAATAGAGTTGTTCTGCTGCGGCTGTAATTGCTGCAATGCTTCGTCTGTGTGTCCACCGCCTGACCAGAGTTCACGGACGAGGTGCCATTGAAAAGGAAATTAAAGATCTCCAGTTGTCGCAGGCACAGGTGAATGAGGGGAAGGACAATGGCGCTGATTCATGAGCGTCAGCTCCTGATTAAAAAGGCAGGTTACGCAGAGTCTTTGTCTTTGCCAGAGCCCTTAAGTGTCAGAATTGTCCCATAAAGCTGTACAGTGTGTGTGTTGTTTTTTTGCTTTAGTATAGAGAAAAAAACCTTCATACAGTTCATTTGTGCTTCACCTACAGATCCACAGGTCTAAGGGCCCTAAGAGGATGAGAAGACGACACAGAGGGAGCAGGATATACCCCGAGACCCGAGCCCAAACAAACTCCTCCTGCTCAAAAGGCGCCGTGGACTTGAGAGCAGTATCTCTATATTACCCAGAGAGCCTGGAAATAATGATGGCCTTTTTTCACCCTCCCGCAGTAATAGCAGCGTGTGGAGGCTATAATATCAGAGGTGGAGAGGTGATTGTGAATCTGTTCTCTGCTGCACTGCAGGTTTCAGAGGTTGAATCTAAACAGGATGTGCATCCCGCGCAGTGCGACCGTTGCCAGCAGCCATGTCAGCCCCTCGCAGGCGGCGCACTCCCGCAAAATGAAACCGACTTCGAGCGGCCGAGCCAGCCTTGTTTACCGCAGACGGGAAATTGAAAATAAATTGATTACGGGGAATGACTGCTGGGATAACCTTTCGGCAGAGACGGAATCATCCTCATTTGCGGCGAGTTTTTGTGAGAGGGTGAGAAAGAACAAAATAAAGGAAGAAAAGAACTGATGAAATTTTCTTTCATTGGTTTGCTTTGTTCCGAGCGAGCGAAATAAAGGGAAAGAGAGAGAGAGAGAGGGAGGGAAAAGAAAGTGGAACGTGAACCTTCGTGCACTCAACATCAGTGAGCGGAGGGGAGCCGCTGAGGAGCAAACAAGGCAGAGAACACACGAGCGCCGTACTGACGACATGCTTCGCGTGCAAATCAGCCCGTGCCACTTCATTGGGTACAACTGTCTGGTAAATTCACATATCTCAGCCAGCCAATCACATGACTCCAATGCAACGAACCTAGGCCTGTTGACACCGCCAAGGCGACGTGTCAAAAACGACCCAAATCGTCCACACTGCACCTTTAAGTTTCTCTTTAAGAATTCTCACACACAAAAACCTCCAGGGCTGAGAGAGAACGGCTGGAACATACTGAGATCCGTGGGTCAGCGCGCAGCGTGTGGAGACCAGCCACAGCAGCCGCAGACCGAGGACCACACCGGGTGTGGCTCCTGTCGGCCCCCACCGGGTGTGGCTCCTGTCGGCCCCCACCGGGTGTGGCTCCTGTCGGCCCCCACCGGGTGTGGCTCCTGTCGGCCCACAGCAGGACTGAGGCAGCACTTCACCTCCACTCAGAGAACAGCTTCGAGAAAGGTTGTCCGGTCTGATCAGAGCTGATTTCCACTCTGACATTTGGACGCTGCGATCGGAATTTGGTGCAAACACCAAGCGGTGGATCCGTCCCGCCCTGTGGTTTCTGCTGGCGGTGCCGTGACGGTGTGGGGGAGGACTCTCTTCGTACATATATTAGTGCAGAATGAGCACTGTTTGAACCCCAGGCCTCCTGTGGGGTTTCGCTGGCCATTCCTTTACGAGCACAGCATCGTGTTTCGGCGGCTTCACACAGAATAACACTCGTCACAGCATCGCTTTACTCCAAAGGGCCTCCACAGTCACCTGACCTCAAGGATACTGTGCAACCAAGCGGTGCTGGCGGGAGGGGCCAATAGGGAAGTGGAGAAACTTGTAGTTCACAGGGTGGCCACTGGAGGCAGGCGCCAAGAGCGAGTCACTTCATTTAAAGCCTGGCATAAATGACAGTTTTGGTCTCAATCGGTCACGTTTTCCCGTGACAACTGCATGGGGAAGAGGGGGCGGGGAATTATTTTCTAACTCACAAATTTGTATTTTATCGCCATTCGAAATTGTGCATATTTCAGGGCGTGGCCTCCTGAGTAACACATGTGCTGACCTGTCAAGCCCTGTGGATGCTGCAACAGCACCATAGGCCCAAGCCCAGCTCGTTGCCTGTGTTTGGATGAATCAGGAGGAGTAGGAGGAGTTAGGATGGTGACGATGGTGACAAGTGCCACATGGTCCACCATGAGCCTCATAAGCACTCTGCAGAAATCAATGGACACAATCTAAACTGTCCATCTGAATATACAGTCTACGGAAGGAACGGGGGATCCGGATCATGCAAGTCTGCAGCAACTTCATGGTGCCATCATATCAACATGGTCCTAAAGGAATGCAGAAAGGGGCCCATCCTAGTACTAGCAAGGTGTTCCTAATAATGCGGCCAGTTAATCGTACCACAGTGCATGCTCCCAAAAATATAGAAAAAAAGAATCCGTTCCTCCTCGTGTGGAAAATATGAAGTGGCACCTCACTATATTCCCCTAAATGCCCCTTTTCTTTTCCCATTCTACTGCACTTTCCAATGTATCTTTTTTAATGTGCGTCTGAACGGAGAAAATACAAAAGAAAAAAAAGACATGTTGAATGAAGACTCACGAAAGAGAGCAACCCAGAGGCTCTGGTCCAGACAAACTAGAACGAATGATGGAGATGCCGCCATCGTTCATGCTTCTCATTGAGGCAACATCAATATGCAGTTATCCTGGTTTTGTGAGCGAGCCATCGGGAGATCAAAGATAAAACCCACTCCTACAGGCTGTCAAGAGATATTCCTCACGTCAGCCTCGAGCCTCACATCCCTCACTCAGATATCGGTAGCACACGCTGCTGGCATGTTTACACGACAAGAGAAGACGGTTGGCAAGCTGAGAGTACCTTTGTGCTTTCGCACTGACATCGGTGTTGCCCGGGTCGGGCCCCTACAGCGAGGAGGCTGTTTTATCATCAGTGCATTTTTTTTGCATGAATAATCGGTTTTGTGCCCAAGCTAAAAAAAAAAAAAGAAAAGACAAGAAAAAGAAGAAGAAAATAAGGAAGAAAGAAAACAGAGGAGGCAAGTTCGACCAAAGTGGGGAATGTTTTCTGACCCCGTGTCCAGATGGAGCGGCTTATGTTTCTGTATCGTTTTAAAGCGCCGCTCAAAGTGGAGGATCAGCCACGGAGTCAAAGTACTAATGAGAGGGTCCGCGCCTGTTCCCTTTAATTAAAGGTTTGCACAGTCTTAATTATACTTAATAGACAAAGTTATCCTTTTGGGGGAGCAGCCATTACAATATCCTCGGCGGAAGCTGCTGATTTCGGTCGTATAATCTTTGGAGGACAGAGACGCAGTGCCCAGCATCAAAGACTCTTTCACAACCAAAGGCCGCTCCACTCAACTTTCCCATAGAATGGTGAGTTCATAATTACGCCGGGTGAACTTCGTTATGTATTACGGACGAACTCTGACTGGATGGTGTAATGAGTTGAACAGCTTAACCTGATCCTATACAGAACTATTTCAATTCAAACGACAGAGCTGCGAAGGCTTACCCCTCCGGTTCAACACCTGTTCTGTGTGCGATGGCGGCGCCGACCGTGCCTCTCGCAGTTCTCAGGTTCAAGCTCCGCCGAGTCCGAAATAAGAGAGATTCAAACTTCAGTCAATGTCGCCTCCGAATGGTAAAAACCCTGAGGACAAACAGAAACCAAGCAGAGGGGACGTTGTTCTTACCTCTGAGCCTTGTTGTTCAGTGATGTCATGTTGTCAAACACATCAGCTGGTTCCACATTAAGTGTCATAACAAATATGTTCAGCTCCTTCACGTTTTCATGTCCTGAAATGTCTTTGAAGAAGGAAAAAAAAAGAAAAACACCCCAGAGGAGTTTTCCACCAGCGTCTCCAGATGTCATCGCAGGCCTCGTTCAGCTCCTGCCCAGAAGAAAACAAAGTCAGCGTTTGAACATGTGCACAAAGTCCGTTTCTCCACACTCTCCCTCCCGATGAGGCAGTGATTACCGAGCCTGTCTGATCTCGCTCTGCTTCTCGTCCTAAGTCCTTCTCAGCCGTAACCGTGCCTGACGTTTACCCTTGTTGTCAAATGAGCTGCGCTGCCTTATGTTTTACCTCAACAACAATAACAATCATCCGTCCATTTCTCAGTCCGCATCTTCTTCTCTTGTCTCCTACGTGGCGACGGTGCTCCTCAGCTAGCATGGCGCAGACAGCAGGGACCATCCTGAGGGACGTGTTAGCTTCCCTTCAAGCCTCTAGTCTTATCAGTGTTACCACATATTAGCTTGTACATGCATTCACAACAACATATAAAAGCCACTTGTGCGTATGGGGCAAACGCTGCGCTGCAATCAGGGGCCTGAGCTACGAGACACGGTTTGTTTAGTCTTTAGTCGAGGAGTGGGAATGATCATCCCAAGGAGGCCACATAAGAAACTCAGATTGTTATCGGGGGCCAAACAAACTTTATATCAAGAACTGTTGTTATCACTCAATTAAATAATCGTGAACGTATGGGCTATTTATTCATGTACTATCTACATTATCTTTATTTCAGAAACAATTATTCCAAGCACCATCTTATCAAGAAATGCAAATGGATGTGAAAACAAGATAACATTATCAGGAATGATCAACTCTGTGTCAGACTGTGAATGTGGCCCGTGGGACGTGAAATGCCCAGGTCTAGTAGTTAGTCCCTTATCTCTATATTTACCTTCAAGCATTTTAAAAACTCAAGATATCATTGGTCTATTCCTGACTTCTGTAGAAACATGGCGCTGCATCACGGCCATGACGCTCTGCCAAAAGAAAGAAATGCACGAAATCCGAGCTCAAACTGCACGTCTCAGATAAGTGCAGTGGAAATTGTGCATGTGGTGATTCATCTCAAATGTTTGCTTTTTTTCCATCTTCTATACATTTAAGAGCATCTCTGTCACAGCGCACGCGGCACCAGACAGCAGCCATTAATTTCTCGGTATGTGCAGAGAAGAAAAGATACAGTGTGTGGAAATTGATGTCTTATTTTTTCTCCCTCTGCAGCTCATTTGTCCAGAGTCATGACAACCTGAGGCAAGAGAGTTGGAAATGAAGAGCTCCCATTTTCACTCTCGAAAACACAAATGATACGGAAGCCTGGCAGGAAAGATAATAAAGTCAAAGAGATACCTCAAATAAAAGTGGGGAACATTGATATGTCTCATGGCAGAGGTACAGTTTACACCCTTTTTTAATCTTTTAAGTTTGTGCTGCTAATAGTGACAGCTTGAGTTGGATGGGGTTGAGGGCTTTGAATTAATTGATGCGCCAAAGCAGATATTTCAGTAAACATTACGGATTCCTTTATAGTCAGGAAATCTCCCGCCAGAATCAAATCAAAGAGGGTGTGGGGGTGTTTCCCATCTCCACTGGATTATATTTTTCTTTTTTTATGAAACTGAAGCAGAACAGCAGAGAATTGAATGACGACTCAAAAACTCCTACAATGCACTTGATACTTTTCCCTCTCTTCAGGAGACTTGGAGAAATAAAGATTTCCCTGAAACACCTGATCTGATTGACTAGCAGCTTATCGATCTTTGAAACACTGCAAGTTGCACTTGAATCTTTTTTTTTCTTGAAACAAAAAGGTCAAGAGGCGGCGGACATGAACAAACAAACCAACACTAACACCAGGATTATTATCACATCAGAGTTTCTCTCCGACTCATCACATCCACCATCAAATCCCCAGGAAGGAAGAGGCTTCATTCACATCCTGCGAGAAAAGTAACGTGAGATCAACGTCTTTTTCCCCCTTCTCATTTCTTATTAAAGTCGGCGATAAATAGGTCGATCTGTATAAACTGTGCTGCAGCAGAGCGGTGGGCTTTGATGCTCTTATTTTGTAGATTTGTTGGAAGTAAACAGATAAACAGGGGCAAATGTGACAAAAGCCGCAAATCATGTTTTGTGGTACACGCACCGTATCAGAGTGACGAACCAGGATCCTTGTGATGAATTAATCATCCCTTCTTCAGATCCCAGCAGATTAATGCCGTGTCAGAAGGAGCCTGACTGTACAGACAAGCATGTTTATACTTAGGGAGACCCCGCAGCTTGATCTCAAGCAGTGCATTTTCAGTTTCTATGTAGTTTCAACATTCCCTCCTATAAACACAAGAGTCAATCAGATAGAATTTTCACCATCTAGTTGCTCTATATGACCCAGTAGAAAGCTGTTAATTAGAGTTATTCCCAGACCTCTGAATTATTGAGCCGATATGACGACCACCGAGTGTCGGTATGTGAGCGTTACAGTTTCCAGCTGGTAAAAACATGTCGTCTATAGAGAGGACGGTCCTCTCACTTTAATTTTTAAATGTGTTTTTCCCCCCATTTTAATTCCTGGGGAAAGTACACGTCTTTCCCCTCAGATGAATTTGCATACTCCTTACTGGCATGAGCCCAATTAAGCACAGAGCTGCCAAAAAGGAATCCTCACTGCTAATTTAACAATTCAGTTATCTTATGATAGTTTTTTTTATCTTAAATTTTGTAGCCTTTTATCACGAGGAGGCAGCATGACTCGTTCTGCAGAATCACAACAAGCCCGAACATGCAGCCGGAGTCATAACCATCATCAGGCACAAGAAAAACAAGGAGTCATTAAACAGATGGCGTCCCACCCACACCCCCACGAGCCCCCGGTCGACACATCACGGAGTCAGTCTGGGACGACTCAGAGCCAGACCGAACGCACACACGATCTGAGGTAACTTCTGCCACATGATTCAAACAACCTCTACAAACTTAAAGGTGCAGTGTGTACGATTCTGGTCATTTTTGACACTACATATCATTATAATCATCTAAATGGACCATTTTTTCCATCATCCTTAAATGAGCCCATTATTGTATATCTACACAAGGAGGGGGTCCTCTCTACGGGGGCTGCCATCTTTTTACAGTAGCCCAAAGTGGACGTTGGGTTTGAATGACAACTGAAGTCGACCACAGGTTCTCCTGCATGTTCAGAAGGGTGAGGGTGAGGTGATGGATAGAACATGCAACTTCACCTCTAGAAGTCACCAAATCTTACACACTGCACCTTTAAAAGGTGCGGTTTTTCTTTGAAAACAATGTGTTGACTCAGTGAACACTCTCAATCATCTTTAATGAGCCCTACACGTGTGGGGTGGTGTGTTTATCCGTAGCGGTGCAGGACGAGTAAAAGTGCTGCTGGTTAAACTAATTAGCAGGCTTCACTGACAGCTTCCCTACAGCAAACCTGATGTTCCTATTAGTGTAGCTTGCAATGTGCGCAAGTGTTGCCGTGAATTGGGGGAGGGGCCAACGTTGCCTTGTTTACCGTCACCAATCATCAAGTTCTTCTGCCTTTGGAAAGGGTTCTTACTTAAAACAAACAGGGCTGTTTGTATTTTACAGGTAATTATTCCCTCCCACAGAGGATGAATTAATAATGGAACTTATGAATAAATGAATACGGTGACAACTCAATGTTACAGCTGAGAATTTCACAGTGTTTCTAAATACACTGAAGAAATTCTTTAATAGTTTTAAATAGAGATTTGTTTCAGGGTTATTTTTTACTGCATTATGTATAAAGCTTTGGGGGGAATTCATTGGTAGAATATAAATAATTAACATTATCTATTTTATTTTATCATTTCATTACTTCATTGTGATTTTGAAGTGTAGATAAAAAAGTAAAAACGAATAAAATAGGTGCATTATAAACCTGTGTGCACCTTATTCAATCACATTCTTTGAAATGTATCTGTCCATGCCTCAACCATAGAAACTGTTGCTTATTGTTGTAGTTGCTATGATACACTTATATATAAAGTATTAGAGTTAGAGATATAGATAGACAGAGGGGGTACTATAGGTAAAGAAGGAGAATAGAAAGAGACAGAAAAAGAGAGAGAGAGATAAGGACAGAGAGACTATTGGAGAGTAATTGACTGGCAGTGATGGAGAGATAGACAGATTAATGGAGCCACTTCGGTAGAGATAAACAGACAGATACTGACAGAGAGAGAGAGAGAGAGAGAGAGAGAGAGAGAGAGAGAGATGCATGCACAGACCGACACTGACAGCACGTTTCTAATAAAACCTAATAAAAGTAAATATTGCTTCCTATACAGCAGCTCCATCCAATAGGTTAACGCAGGGCAGATGTCTATATACGCTACAGATGCATGAGTTATTGCACCCACTCCCCAGTGCATGTCGGCCTTATTAGGTGATAATGAGGCACCAGCTCCGGTGTAAGCTCGTGTGATGATCCATGCATTTGATGGCATCAGTGTGCGCATGCGCACGCGCACACACACACACACACACACACACACACACACACACACACACACACACGAGAAATGAGGGAAGTTTCTCCTCACTCCACCAGGCTAATTATGGATCTCTGACCTTGACTGGTAATGACTTGTGAAAACCTCAGATCATTATTATCAATTATACATAACCCAAACTCAAACAGAGAATCTCAGAAGAATTTGCGGACGACATTTGTGCACGTGAATATAAGAACTGGATGGGGGGGGGGGGCACCACGAAAAAAGATGGTGGCCAGTTTGCGGTACTGCAACATCAGCATTACAAAAAGTAGCCTTAGCACTGAAAAAAGACAATTGCTAACAAGCAGCTAAACAAGACAAGAGCATGTCAGTGTGAGAAGACATGATTAGGCCATTTTCTGATGATGGACCTATGCAACAGTTGCATTAATCCTTAACATTATCTACTAACGATCACATCCGATATCCTCCGAGGGGAGTCAGTGTGTGAGGAGTATCTTATTAAACGAGAGAATCCTTCACTTGTTTGCTTTAAAGCTTAAATTCAGCAAACATCCTAAAGACTGAGTGTTCGCTGACGTAATCAGATTATTCTTTTAAGAGGTAGGTCACATTAATTCCACATATCTGAGTCAGATTTTAACAGTCATTTTGTACTGACATTAGAGTGGGTCATGGCATGGAGGCTGTCGTGTTGCATCACCATTTTTTCACAGCAGCCCAAAATAGACAAACCTACACACCTTATGTGTTATAGCATTATATGATGCCTACCAAGGCATGACACGTTTGAAAGGGCAGGGTGAGGTGAAGGGTATACAGCTGCTACATGCAACCTCACCAATAAATGTCTTTTAAGCCCCACACCTCATACCTCTAACCAAAGAAAAATGAAATTTCATTGACAATTCATGATCGACTGCAGAAGTTTCTCTGAACTGTATTTTCTTTTAATGTTGAACTAACATTAGAAATGCCCTTTGTAGTGAAACCTAAGACGACCAATGAAATGCAATTAACAGATACTGTTCAGGCTCTTTTTGAGTGTTTTAGAGGTCATTTGACTCCCACGGCGCCAGTTTGAGATCTCGCAGCCACGTCTATCCTCGTCACAATGTACGTTTCATCTTCTGAAAGACGATACGACACGGTACCGAGACATGGATTTCCAAGGATCTGATTTATTCATGAAGCGCAAACTGGAGACCTCAAAGAACCTATTAAATTATATATATATATATATATATATATATTTGTCTTCAGAGTGCTTCCAAAAACATGAAGTCTGACTAGGAAATATCCCCAGATAATGAAGAGTTGGATTCGCTCAGGGAGGAAACCCCCTTTGGCTGCCAAGAAGAGACTAAAGCATCGTTGACTAATCAGGACAAGGTACAGAGGAAAATGCCACTTCTTAGAAACGACTTCTCTTTTCTTTCCTCGAGTATAAATACTCATTCATTAATGGAGCATGCAATTACTCCACGTTTGTGGATTCAAAACATGCCTGTCACTGCCGCCACATCTTTAAAAACATGCCAGACACTAACATGGGTCTTGAAAACCCCCAGTAAGTGGGATATTTGGACGATGACAGAGCCCGTGTTTAAAATAAAAAGAAGAATATAAGCAAAGAGACAGAAATAAAAAAAATAGTGTGTTCTCTTCAATAGTGTTTTTTAGTTCTCGACCCCGAGTGGATCAGACTCATCAGTCCTGAACATTTGCTGCAAGCTCTCACAGCGGCTGGAGAAATCCCAGGCGGCCGGTGTTCAGATAGCCAATACTGCTGACCCAGAAGAGGTGGGGGAGTGAGCGAGTGAGTTTACAGCCTACAGTTGACTACAGTTAACAAGGTGACAAAGTTCAGATTAGAAGTGACTGCAGGGGAGAAACAAGACTGTGGATTCGTTCAGCCTCTGTCTCTGTGAGGGCAACTATGGCTGGGAGCAACTTTTAGTCGAGATGAGTGATGGAATGAAACAAAGTGATTGTTGAAGATATGGGAAATACAAGACCACATACCATCTTAGGTCATTTCAGCTGAAACACATCATGTGTTCACGAGGTAACTATAAAAGCCGACTTCTTCTCCTTTTTGGATCGTGAAAAAAACGATCCAGGCGATTATATGCAGATAAACACATCACTAGATTTACCATGTGCCCAATTTCCACCTGAAGTGATGAAATCAAACTCTTACACACTGAACCTTTCGATAAAGTTATATACTCGGTGCTTTGTATATGTAGTCATCCATACAGCATGACCCACAAGACTGATCATGTTCTCTACAGGAAGGAACCCAATCACCTCTGCCTTTTCGCTCAGTGCCATCATGAGGCTGACATTTGAGCTCCAGAAACATCGTAACGACTGTTCAATGGCTTCCCATTAAACTTGGATGAAGACGACAACATCTAACGACTCTGGTGACTTTTCCTTTCATTTGTCCCGTAATCTGTCTAATGACCAAACGGCAGCAAAACCAATGAGACCACCAACAGCATGAGCCGTGCATTGATTTTTCTAATGAATAGTGATTGTTAACACTGCCACTGTGGCCAGTTTGGCATGGTGACATTTGCATTTAGCTCAGAGCACTGCTCAGACCAACGACTCACTTTGCTGTTGTTTTGTCGTTTTTAGATCAACAAAGAACGATCTGTACGATGACATGTCCATGCATCAACCACGATTGAACCACAGTGATTATGCACTCAGAAAAACACCCGTCTAGTTAATTCCATATCTACCGATTCTAACGGAAAGTCTAACACACTGCACCTTTAAGGTTCTCTGTGTCAGCTCCTCTGCAGTGAGACGACATGGAAGTTATCAGGAAGGTGCAGTGGCTGTAAATCATTACTGATGAGGTCGCAGCCATAGAGAGAGATTAAAGGTCAGCACTGCTCCTGTCCATTATTGGCTCCTGCCACTAAATGGTTTTCGAATGAAATTCGAAGCCATTGATCTGATGGAACATTTTCAATGATACACTGCAGGTTGAGAGGTTTGGAATCAGATATATCAACTCTGATCATCAGATCCCCGATGCAGGTTATATACCCTCATCTGCCCCTGGGAGATATCTCAACTGGCTAATGCAACATGAGCATTTCTCATCGTTCCCTTCATTCCATCTCTGACACGACACCTTGAACTGCATTACAGGACGGCCGTGTGACGCCTTAATGATCAGGTTGTCAGATGCTTGTTTGGTCAGTCAATGGAGAGTGCGTCCTTCCTTTAAATAGAAAGTGGAGGAAATATGCTCAAATTCAAGAGTGGAGCTCGTGGATTGCCTGGTTAATGAACACAGCTGAGTGCATAGATAAATTAATAATCATACCTGGTTCAATGAGGACACGATGTCCTGTCAATTACTC